>CAKNXH010084115.1:0-18522 GCA_932178445.1 Andricus quercusramuli
TCAGGGAACTCGCAACTCAGGAAATTAACAAATCACAAGTCAGAACTAAGGAAAATCACGAATGAGAATAATAAAAACTCAGGGAACTCACGGTTCAGAGAACTCACAGCTCAGGGAACTCACAACTGAGAGATCTCACAACTCTGGAAACTCACAACCCAGGAAACTCACATCTCAGGAAACTCACAACTGAAGGAACTCACAACTAAGTGAACTCACAACTGAGAGAACTCACAGCTCAGGGAACTCGCATCTCAGGGAATTAACAAATCACAAGTCACAACTCAGGAAAATCAGAATAATCAAAGCTCAGGGAACTCACGACTCAGAGAACTGACAACTCAGGGAACTCACAAATCAAAACTTACAACTCAGGGTACTCACAACTCAGGCAACTCATAACTGAGGAAACTCACAGCTCAGCGAACTCACAAGTCAGGGAACTTACAACTCAGGGAACTCACAACTTACAACTCACGGAACTCACGACTCAAGGAACTCACAACTTACAACTCAGAGAACTCACAACTTACAACTCAGGGAACTCACAACTCAGGAAAATCATAACTTCGTGAAGTAAGGGGAGCGGAACTAGAGGAAGTGAGGGGAAACGAGGGGGGTAGAGGAAGTGAGGGGGAATGTGAGGGAAGTGAGGAGAGAGGGAAGTAGATGAGAGAGAAGTTGGAAAAGGTAGGAGAAGGAAGGGGAAGCAATGCTTGAATTGTGGGGAGAGGAAGTAGTGAAATATAGGGGGTGGGCGTAGGGAGGCAGGGGAGGGAAATCATGAAAGAGGGGGCTCAAACGACATATTTACATCTTAATAGGCTACGAACCACTTTCTTGTAGACGCAATGCTCTTAATTTGACTAATCTTCATTCGTAATTTATCGAACTCTGGGGGGGAAAATAACAAATGTTAATTTTCGAAATTATTTATTTAAAAAATAAAATTTATTTGTCATTTTAAAATCTGTTCTTCGCGAGATATTTTTTGCAAAAAAGTTATAAATGCACTTTGATATGTTTTAAAATGTATCATAAATTTTGACGGTGCACATTTTTTTTTCATTTTTGAGAAAAATCTCGATCGAAAACTTCGAAGATATTTTTTTCAAAAATGAGAAATAATGACACCGCCGAAATTTTTTATGCACTTTAGCACAGTTGTTAGCATATCAATGATTTTCTTTTCAAATACCTCGCGAAGTACATGTTTTGAAATGTAAAAAAATGTATTTTAAATAAAGCGATACAAAAATTTGCAGTTTTCAAAAATAACAAAAAATGTTCTTCTCTTTTCTTATTATCGACGGAGTTATGATCAAAGGAATAAAAATTAGCTTAAAGTTTTTAATGCAAATATCTTTTAAAATTTAAACAATTCCGAATTTCCACTTAGCACAGTTTTTCAATACCCCAAACACTATTGATGTCCCCTATATTTAAGAATATTCTCTATTTTTTCCCTTTTCCCCTCTTTCTTTCAAGCTGCATAATTAATTATATTGAAAGAAAAATTATAATTTTTGTTGACAATCTGATTTTGGAATTATTAAACCTTAAAGGTTCACAATATTTAAATTTCTCTAGTTTTCAACGATGAAAACGAGAGTGATTTTTTTTACAGAAATCACATTTTTTATTTAAAAAATCTAAACAATTTTTGCTTAAAAGTCTTGAATTCAAAAATATTTGGTATGCAATTTCCTAATCTTTAGAGGTTTTTAATTAAAATTTTCAGAATGTTGTAATTTCAAATTCAAATATATAAAATGTCAGGACAATTTCGCTATTATATCTTTTAAATTTACATATTGAAAGCCTTAAAAGTCAGTTATGAATGTGATAATTTCGGATTTAAGTATTCTAAATTATTTAAAATTAACACAATAATTATTACAAAATTAACACAATAATTTCTAAAATGAAAGCCTTAAAAAAAAAATTATTTTAGATCTAGGTTTAATAATTGAATTATTTTTTATCTGAAAATGTTCTAAAATATTAAACATTTCCAATTCAATTAAAAAAAAAATCAATTTCGAATTAGAAAGCTTAAAATAACGTAGAGTTTCAAAAATTGAAATCATATAGCAATCTTGTTTTGTATCATTTTTTTAAGTTTTAATTTTTAATGCAATATTTAAGAATGGTCAAAATTGAAGTTAACAAAATAAATAATTCAAAATTCGAAAATATTTGTTTGCAAATTTTTTAAAATAAATAAATAAATTTTAGCATAATAAATTTTTCATTTTTAATGTTTTCCATATAAAATTACTTTCTGTTGTGAACGCTTTATTATAATAATTTAATTTTGAAGGCTTATAATTGAAATTTTTTCCATTTTGAGAGGTCAAAATGAGGTTGAATTTATTTTTTTATTTCAGGAAAATTTGTCGAATCAATTTCTTATCTTTTAACATATTAACAATTCAAAAATTCTATAATTTTAGAAGCTTCGAGCCTGAAATATTCAAATTAGTTTTCAATTCCAAATTGTCAAATTTTAATCGCCTCGAATTGAAAATTATTTAAATTCAAAATTAAAAAATTGCAAATTCTTTTAATAAGATATAACACATTTTCGATTTCTTTGAACTTTAAGTTATTCATTTTTTTAATTAGAATCTAAAAATATTTCAATTTCTAATGTTTTCAATTGCCCTATTTTCGGAATTTCAATCTGAAATCTTACAATTTCAAAAGATTTGAATTAGAAATGATACAATTTTAACTTCTTTCTAATTAAATTTTCAAATTTTCAAAATTATTGTCTGAAATTTTTCAGTTTTGATCTTTTTGACGCTTTTCTATAAAAATATTACAATTTCGTTTCCATTTCATTCGAAATATTTTCTTTTTTAATTTCACCTAATCTAAAATAGCTTGAATTGAAACGTTTTCAATTCAAAATCGTTCAATATATTTTTCAATATTTTGAACACTTTCGAATTCGAAATGATTGATTATTAATTATTCTTTAAATTTTTTTTTAACTTTTCATTTCAAAATTCGTTTAATAATTTATTTTGAAATTTAAACCTCAAGATTTTTAAAGAAACCATCAAGTCAAACTTTCTTCAATCGTTTTTTTATATTAAGAAAATATGAGAAAAAACAAAGTTTTCATATATATATTTTTTTTAATTGAATTATAATTATTATTTTATTGTTTATATTGAAAAAAAACACATTTTTGGCCTAATAATATACATATAACGAAGCTTGAACATTATTTATCTTTCAATGCATAATTTGCCGAAAATTTTGAAAAGAATTCATTGTAAAATTTAAAGTGATTTGACATTTTGAAAAATTGATTTGAAGATATTATTTTTAGAAATTTCAAGACAGTTCGGAAAATTTTCAAATTTGTCAGACAAGAGTCGCGAAAGATTTTAAGGTAATTTTTATTTATTTTGGAAGACATTAAAAAAATTTGAGGAAAAATTAAAATTATTTCAAAAGATATTTAGAATTTTCGAAAAAATATTCAAAATAATTTCAAATTTAAGAAGATTTAAAAAAATTTAATACATATATGGAGCTTTAAAGGGTTTTGAATGGTTTCAAGATAATAATAAAAATTTCTTAAGATCCCTGGGATAATTTGTAATGCTTTTTACGTTAAAAAATTAATATGAAGAGGTTATTTGTAAAAAAAATTTAACATTTCAAAAGATTTACAAAATCACCAAAATGAATCTGGAAGGCTATTTTTTTTTATTTTCAATCTTTTTTTAAAATTTTACGAATAATTCTATTCAGATTAAAAAATTTTTAGAAACTTTAGAAGTATTGAGGAGATTGAAAATATTTCTAAAATTTTATTATTATTATTATACCATTAAGCCATTTCCCTTTCGGGGTAGGCGTGACTTGCTCGGTTGGGGAATAGTAAACAGGTGAATAGGTATAGAGTAGGTTGGTATATGGGCATAAGGTATATAGGAGTTTTATAGGTGTTAGGGATAGGTGTTTTAGATCGATCTGGAATTCTCGTGTCATTTATTTAGATGGCACGTTCATTCCGCAACACTGCTCCGACCCAGGTTGCTGATCAATCTCTCTAGCGATCACCCCAAGTGAGGAACCTCACAAAATTGTTATGTATGGTTCCCCACTTGGGCCCATTAGTATCCAAAGTCTCTGTTTCAGGCGCCATTCACACTATTGTCACTCTGTTTACAAACTATTTGTCGCCACACATTTCTGTCCTGGCATACTACTCTAGCTTCCTTCACGTCCATGCATTTCTTCACGCAAGCTCTTCTGTTCCTATGGCTTCTTACGTCTCTTCGGATTAATGTCTCATTCACAGATTCTGACCATTCTTTCGGCGGTCTACCTCTGGGCATTCTACCATTTACTTTACCTTTATACACTTGCTTCGTCAGTCGTTCATCTTTCATTCTTTCAAGATGTCCGAACCACCTTAGCTGATTTCTTTCCCATATGTCAACTAGTGTCTCTTGTGTACCACATTCTTTGAGGATTGTCTCATTTCTGACTTTGTCCATCAGTGTTTTCCCGCATATTATGCGGAGAGGTTTCATGCCGATCGCGTTGATTTTGCTCCTGTCCTTTTCTTGACAGGTCCATGTCTCGCTACCGTATAGTACAGTTGGTACGAAGATAGAGTTATGTATGGCCATTTTAGCTTTTTTTGATATGTTTTTATTTCTGAGGATGGATCCTGCTCTACCGATAACCTGCTTACCCTTATTTATGCGCCTATCTAACTCCCCATCTATTTTTCCGTCGCTAGTGAATAGGCTACCCAGATATACGTACTTGTCAACTTGTTCTAATCCCTCACCATTTAGGACAATGTTGCACATTGTTTTCTCGCTTTTTCCCTCAAACACCATGATTTTCGTTTTATTCACGTTAATTTTGAGGCCCATGTTCTCCATGCTTGTATTTAGTTTATTCAACATTCTTTGCAAGTCCTCGATTGATTCTGCCATAAGAATCTTGTCATCTGCGAAAGCTAACCCACGTACCTTGACGGTTTCGAGATTTACACCTTCTTCGTCGAAGAGGGCAGTTCTTAGACATTTATCCATGAATATGATAAATAGCCACGAGGACATAACGCATCCTTGCTTCACCCCTTGCATAATATCGAACCAGTCGCTCAGTTTCCCATTTACCCTTACACTCGCTTTACTGCCTGTATAAATTGTTTTTATTGCTTGTAGGAGCCCTCCATTTACTCCATACTCTTTAAGGATTTCCCAAAGTTTAGTAAAATTTGATTTGACGTATCTGAAATATTCAAACACCTTTTTTTTCTCAAGAATTCTATGAAAATTAGATTTTTATATCAATAAAAACATAAACAAATTAACCTAAAAATTAAAGTTATTCGAAACTTTTAATTTCATATTATTAATTACATATACCTTAAATTTTAAATCTGTTGAATCTTTTTTCTTTCTTACCGGAAAAATTTTTTTAGGCTGAAAAATGAACTATTTTATTAAAAGTTCGTGCTTTCTAATTGATTTTTTTTAAATCAGGCAATAATAACAATAATTTATTTAATGCAATGAGGAGACATGATAACAAAAATTAAAAGTGGAAAAATTTAGGAGACATCAACAATCCATTCTTTAAACAGTTTATTTTTAACCAATGTTAATAAATTTCACACAGGTCAATCATTTTTTCAATTGCTTCAAAAATTATTCAAATAATTTATACGAATCTTCATTCAAATTACATAATTATTAATTATTGTATTATTATTTGATTCTCTTTTGTTAATGATAAAAATATTTTGACTTATCTCTTTCTACATAGTATGTCTGACCACGATCTGTATTTTCTACTTGGCCTCCTACAGCAATCCACTTGAAATAACATTGTCTGACAAGAACATACTTCCTCTACTGGGGCTGACAAGAGAGTTGTTTTGCATAAGTAGAAACCCTCAGTCATGACAAGACATTCAATTTTAATTTTTTGAAACCCTTAAAATAATCATATAGAGTCCTTATGCAATATTGTTCTTTTTTCACTTAAACATATTGTAATTTTAATTTTCAAAGAGGACTTGGAAACAAATTGTTTTTAAATTAATTATTTAAAACTGCACAATTTTGAACATTAAAATTATATAAATTAAACACTTCAAACTCAAAAAAAAAATCAAAATGAAAAATTCCTCCCTTTCCAGCCCAGCCAAATATTAAAAATACAAAATTTGATTCCATGCAACTCACTAATAATGTTAAAAATAAAAACAGTTCATTTTCCAATTCAGAAAAGAAATAAAAACCAACATTTCGTACCTTCCAACTCAATCAAATTGAAAAAAATAAACAATGTCCCTTTTCCAATTCTTGAAAAAATTGAAAAAAATTTCTCCTTCTTTATACTAAGAAAAATGTTAAAATTACAGATTTTCCCCCCTTTCAATTAATTAAAATATTAATCAAAATTTTCAAAATTAAGAAATTCTCTCTGCCAATTTAGAGAAGAAATTATAAACCGAAATTTCTTTTCTCCCAACTCAACAAAAATGTTAAGAATACAAAATTTCTCTCTTTCGATTCAGCAAAAAATTGGAAATAAAGGATTTCTTATTTTAATCTGAAGAAAAATGTTTAAAGTAAAGAATGTGACCCCCTTTAACGCAATTAAAATAATATACAAAATGTTGAAAATTCTTTCTTCTAACTTAGAAAAAAATTAAATATTAAATTTTCCTGTCTTTAAATTGAATAAAAATGTTCAGAATAAAAACTTTTCCTTTACTGATTCAGAAAAAGATTGAAAATAAAAAATTCTTTCCTTTCACCAACAGGAAAATATTGAAAATACAGAATCTGCCTCGCTTCAACTCAATGAAAATATCAATCTCAATGTTTAAAATGAAAAACTCCCTTCTCCAAACTAGAAAAAAAAAATTTCCTCCCTGCGAACTCAACAAAAATGTTAAAAATAAAAAATGTGGTCTTTCGATCCAGAATAAATTAAAAATGAACATTTAACCCTTCAAATTCGAAAGAATTTCCAATCAAACTTACTAAAAATTGAATGATTTTATGCATGTGGTTGAAACTTTCTCTCCTCCAATTGAATAAAAAATTTAAAAATGACAAATCTGACTTATTTTAATGCGATAAAAATATTAATAAAAATGTATGAAATGAAAAATCGGACTCATTTCAATGCAATAAAAATATGAATAAAAATGTATGAAATAAAAAACCTCCCTTCTCGAATTCAGAAAAAAAATTTTCTTCCTCCCAACTCAATAAAACTGTTGAAAATGAATAAATCCCCCTTTCAATCCAGAAAAAAATTGAAAATTAAAAATGTAACCCTTCAAACTCATTAAAAATGTTGATTTTAATGACATGAAAAAATGTTTGTTGACCGGGAAAAGACTTTATTTAATATTTGTGAAACAAAATTTTTTCTGTTGATTTTGAAGTGTAATTTATTTTTTCATATCTTTAAAATAGTGCCAAAAATTTCC
Organism: Andricus quercusramuli; assembly: GCA_932178445.1. NCBI lineage: Eukaryota > Metazoa > Arthropoda > Insecta > Hymenoptera > Cynipidae > Andricus > Andricus quercusramuli. Next base: position 7,496 of record CAKNXH010084115.1, read on the forward strand.
TCTTCCGAAGAATAAATATAACAACCATTCAAAAAATCATATATATTTTTAATTATTATAAATAGTGTCTTAGATGTTCTAAAATCCTAATATTTAAAAATTTATGATTAATGGAATTTGAATTTATTTATGTAATAAAATTAAATAAATATAGAATACATTATCTTATCCAGATGGAAACACGACAATGACAGATTCCGTAGAGGAAGTGGCCAAAGTCGCAGACGAAGCGAAAGATGTGAAGGAACCACCGTCGCCGGAAGCGCGACTTCTACCGGAAGATTTGTCCCTCAACACATCCAAATCCAAAGAAAACAGTGTAGAACTTTTACCATTAAAAGCACCAGAATTGAAGTTATCTGTGAGAAAATTGCTCGGCTGCAGTCCATCACCCCCTCCAATCACGAGCGATCTTTCACCGAAAAGAGAAAACGAAGTGAAAACTCGCTTTCCGTCGGATGCCAAGATTTCTATTCTGGACTCGAAAATACCGCCCCAAGTTTCGAAATCGTTAGGATTTCACGACGAAACTTCGAAAGGTAAGAAAATTCCTTCAATAGTGTATTTAAAAAAAATTATTCGTTCCCCTACTTCTTCTCCTCTACTTCCCCACCCCTCCATTCTCTCACTCCCCCCTCTTCCTCTACTATTCCTTTCCTAACGTCGCTTTTCACTTCCGATTCCTTCCCCTATCTTTTCTCTGCTTACCCTCTCCTCATATACCTTACTACGTCTCCCATCACTTCCCTTAGTACCACTCCTCTCACTTCCTGTACTTCCGCTCTTCACACTCTCTTCCCTTCCTTCAATTACCCTGCCCTCACTTCAATACCCCTTCTCTCGCTTCCGCTACTTCCACTCACCTTACTTCACTTCCCGTACTTATCCCTCCTCCACTTCACCTCTCCTCACTTACCACACTACCCGTACCCTCTCTTCCCTTAGTTCCATTTACCATCCTCCTTTCCCTCGAATCCCTTTCCTCACTCGACCTCACTTCAGTACCACCCCTCCCCTCACTTTCATTTATTGCCATCCCCTCACTTTCTCTGCATCCCGTCCCCTTGAATTTCATACCTTCCATCTCCATCCTACCTTCCCCACTTTCGCACTTCTCACTTTCCTTCCTCTACTTACCCTGCCCTTAATTCACATACTTCCGCTCACCTAACGTATCTTCTCATAATTCTCCCTCCTCTAGTTCGCCTCTCCTTACTTAAAATACTACGCCTCCCATCACTTTCCATACTACTCCTTCCTTCACTTCCCCCACTTCCTGTTTGCATCCTCTTTTCCCTTACATACCTTCCCTTACTTCCACTTCCCTACTCACCCTCACTATACTACTACCCCTTCCCTCAATTTTTCTCCTTCCCATCCCGTCACTTTCGCTAGATCCCTTCTCCTGGCTTTTCATAAATTTTCTCTTCACCTCCCCTACTTTCGCACCTCTCACTTCCCTTGCTCTACTTACCCTGCCCTTAATTCACGTACTTCCACTTACCTTACATCCCTTTCCGTACTTCTCCCTCCTCTACTTCTCCTCTCCTTACCTAACATACTACGCCTTTCATGTATTCCCATAATACCTCTAACCTCTCTCCCCCTTCTTCCTCTCTCCAGTGTCCTTTCCCTTACATCCCTTCCCTTACTTTCCCTTCCCTACTCACACTAATTTTACTACTACTATTCCCCTCACTTCCCCTATGTCCATTCCCTTGATTCCTCAACACCCCTTCCCTCTTTTCCCATAACTTCCATCTACACCCTCCCTCTACTTATGCACCCCTCACTTGCCTCACTCAACATACCCTGCCCTTACTTCACTTATTCCCCTCTCCTCACTTCCCCCACTTCCACTCACCTTACTTCACCAGCCAGAACTGTAACAGTTTCTGCCCGGGGCTACAGAACACTGAAAAGACACTTGGAAACTGTCCTTCGATGTCTGACCCTTGACATAGGAAATTTGACTATGACCTTTGACCTTTAACATTTCACCTCTGGCTCTTGACCTTTTACACCTGACGTCTGACCCTTGACCCATGAACCTTTATCTCATACAGTTAATCCACGACCCTTGACCTTCTATACCTGACTTCTGACCCTTAACCTATGACATGGAAAATATAAATGCGAATAACATTTTTCTTAATTATTGGAAAAATTTAAATTAACAATTTTAATTTACAAGTGAAGCATATAAATGTAGAATGAATAATCTTTCCTATATTTCTTTTATTCTTTTTCAAAAAAATTCCTCTCTTTCCCCTGTTTTTACGAAACTTTTTAATTAAAAAGTCTACTATTATATTTTTAGTTCGAAATTCATTTCTTGTGGTTAAAACTGTTCACATTTGGTTGAAGAGTTAAGTATTTCGTTAAATTTTTTTTTAAATTAATATTCCTTGCTTAAAACATAAGTGATCCATTTTTTCTAAAAATTCATCTTTTTGCTTAAAAATTCGATTTGTTTTCGGATTGAAATTATTTGGAGATGCATAATTTTGGTTGAAAATTTATGTATTTGAAAATTTGACTACTTCACTGAAAATTCAATTTTTTGTTAGAAACTTAATTCTTCAAATTGAAAATTTAACTATTCCATTTTTGGTTGAAAATTTATCTTTTTTAATTGAAAATCAACTTTTTGGTTGAAAAATCAAAATTTTGAAAATTCAACTTTCTGGTTGATTGTTAAAGTCTTTTCTCAAAAATTCATAATTTGTTTTAAGTATTTATTATTTTAGATTAAAATTGATCTCTTTGGTAATTTTGTGAAATAATTTGCTACAAATTAGTTTATTTTTATGTTACAAATTAATATCCTACAGTGAAAATGCAACTATTTTATTTTTGATGGAAAATTGATCTTTTCAGGTAAAAAATGTATGTATTTTGTTAAAAATTGGTCTTTTCGGTCGAATTCAACTGTTTCTGATTTAAGATTAAAATATTTTTTTGACGAAATATCAACTATTACATGTTTCATTGAAAATTCATTTGTTCCAAATATCAAATACTTGGTTTAAAATTAAATTACTTTGTATAAAATACATTTTTTCAGTTGATGATTCATCATTTTAGTTTAAAATTCAACTATCTGGTCTTAAATTGATTTTTTTGTGTAGAAAATTCAAATTTTGATTTGCAAATTTAGCTGTTTTGTACTTCCAAATCAAACTATTCTGTTAAAAATGCATTGTTTTTATTAAATTCAATTTTTTCATCTGAAAATGTAGCTATTCTATTTTTGGATCAAAATTTTTACCTTCATAAGAGGAAAATTTAACTTTTTGGTAAAAAATAAATGTATTTTGTGGTAAATCCTTATTTTGAAATTGAATTCAACTGCTTCAAAATTCCTTTTTTTCTGAAAATTATTTTTCCAAACTGTAGAGAAGTCTTTCCAAATCCTCTTGGATAAAAATTCAACTCTTATTTTGAAAATGTGTTTTTTGATTTAAAATTCACCTGTTTTAGTAGAATTTTTATTTTTCAGGGACAAAATTGCAACTGTTTGGTTGAAAGTTTGATAATCTTGTTAAAAAGTCATACTTTTTGGTTGAAAATTCGACTATTTAGCAGAAAATTAACTTATAGTTTACAATTCTTATTTTGGTGTTGGAAAGAAAACTGGAATCTTCTTTGGATAAAAATTTTAATATTTTTTTTTTAAGTTTCTTTTTAATTCATCTATTTTAGAAGAAGTATTTGATCTTTCTGGAATAAAAATGTGACTGTTTGAAAATAAAACTATTTTTTTAGAAAAACATACTTTTGGTTGAAAATTCTACTGTTTTGTTGAAATTTTAACTATTCCGTGGAAAATTTACTTTTTGTTTAAGATTTATGTTTCGGTGTAAAAAATAAACTGAAAGCTTTCCTGGATGAAAGTTCAACTTTAAAGAGAAATTTGTTCTTTTCTTATTAGAAATTAATCTGTTTTAGTACAAATTTCATCTTCCTTGGATAAAAATTCAACTGTTTGGTAGAAAAATCAACCATTTCGTTAAAAATTAATCCCTTTTGGTTGAAAAAAATTGTCTTTTTGGATGAAAAATTCAGTTCTGTTCGTAGAAACTTATTTTTGGTTCAAAAAATTCATATTTTGTTCTTGAAAAGTAAACTGGAATCTTCTCTAGATGAAATTCATTTTTTTTAAATTTGTTTCCTTTTTGAAAAAAAATAATCTTTTTTAAGAGAAATTTATTCTTCTTTCGATAAAAATGCAACTATTTTGTAGAGAATTTAACAGTTTTGTTAAAGTCATCCTTTTTGGGTAAAAATTCGTCTTTTTGGATTGGAAATTCAATTTTTTTGTAGAACCTTATTTTTTGGATAAAAATTCATATTTCAATCGTGAAAAAACAACTAAAATCCCTTTAACAGAAATTTTGTTTGAAAGATTTGGTTGAATCACTTTGTTGAAAAATAATTTTTTTAAGAGTTACTTTTGTAGTTGAAAATTCATCTTTTTAAATTGTAAATTCAACTACTTGGGTAAAAGTTTAACTATATTGTTAAAAATGTATTATTCTGATTGAAGGCTCATGTCTTCGGTTAAAAATATATCTGTTTAGTGGAAAAGTCTTTTTTTCAATTAATTTTTGAACTGAAAATATTTATTTTTTATTTTTTTAAGATTGATTTTTTTTAGTTTAAGATTCTCATTTTTCGGTAAAAAAAATAATTATCTTGGTTTAAAATTTCATTTTTTTTGGGTAAAAATGCATCAGTTTCGTGGAAAAATAATTTTTTGCTGAAGTCATATTTTTTGTTTGTAAATTCAATTTTTGTAGAGAAAATTCGTCTTTTGGCTTTAAGGTTCAACAACTCACGCAAAATTTTCTTTCTTCATTGAAAAATATTTGTTGAAAATTCGTCTTTGTGGTTTAAAAAAACAACATTTTTTTGTATAATTTCATATTTTTCGATTGAAATATAAACTATGAAACTTGTTATTGAAAATTTATCTTTTTAGATTGAAAATTAAACTATTGGTTTAAAAATTCAATTATTTTGTTCAAAATTCAGGTAGTATGTTTCAAAACGCTATCTTTTATGGTAGGAAAGATATTCTTTTGTTTAAAAACAATTCATAAATTTGAAACTTTTCAATTTGTATCTGAAATACTGTTTTATTCCGTCTATAAAAAAGTATATGTTAAAAGTATTTCAAGATTAAAATGCTGGTATAAAAAATTCAACAAGGTGGGGGGGGGGGGGGCAAGGGAGGTAAAAAATTTCCCAAAATTGGTAAGGTTTTTCATGGATGACCCCTCATTGAAAAGCATGGGAAATGCATGTGTCTAAGAGTAAAGGTCAGAAGCACGTATAACCATGACAGCAAGCGCATCGCCGAGGCGAGGGTTCGATCCTTATCTATAATTCAGAAGCTTGACCAATAAAGCTCAGAAGTGATTGGAACTAAGCGGATCGTTTGCCCCATAACGACCATCATGTCAGATTAAGTTACTTTCTTTCGAATCACGTATATTTCTATCGATTGATTTTCCACCTGTCTCTTCACCAATCGCAGGGCTTGTAATCTTATCAGAGTTACCCCGGATTACACTGAATTACCCTGGTACACCTTTCTATACAGAATTACTCTGGATTACCTGAGATTAGTCCCGGTTAAATAGGATTACTCTGGATTACATAAAATTATGGTGGAGTACTCCGCCTATTTACTACCTTCATGTACAGAATTACACTGAGAGACTTTTTGTTAGAATAAATGATAAAAATGAATGAGAATTTAGTATAATATCGTTCCAAAATAGGGAAAACAGGGTTTGCGTATCAAAAATTATTATAGTGGTTTTCAGCCGGGAAAATTAATATTTTTGTTTGAACAAATGGAAAGGATGTTGCATTAACTCTTATAAAACTTGCGAGAATTAAAAATTCACTATATCAAAGTTGACCAGCGAAGTCAAAACGATAGCAATAATACATTTTATTCGAAAGAGTGAAAACATCTTTTGAAGTTGTCATACAAAGCATGTGAGAATCTGAAACGACTATATGAAAAATAACTCACTCCACCAAAAGATTAAATTTATTAATAATATAAAAAACATATATTTTCTGACAGTTAAAAGATTGTAGTAATAAAACATTGTTGACTATTTGAAAAAGAAGTTTGTGATTTTGAAAATTAACGCATTAAATGCTCTTTTTACAATTTTTTGTATCAGAAAACTCTTCTGGTCTTGAAAAATCTGGTCAGGGATTGGAGCAGAATAGAAATGAAAGTATAATTAATTTTCTCGTTCAGCGAATTTTTTGTTTTAAGTAATCTCTTAAAAATAATAATAATGGGATTTTACAATATTTACATGCATTAATCTAATTTACTTTGAATTCAATTTTTTTCTGAATTTTACAAATTAGACCACAGTTTCTGAAAGGAATAAATATTCACAATCACTAAGTATGGACACTGAATAATACAAACCTGAATTTAAAGTAAAAAATTTTAGTGATGTAGTAAAAAAAGTATGAGTGGAATACACTATAAAGGCAGTATAAAGTGAATCGTTTTGAACGACAATGACATCGTAGTAGACAGTTTGTATCTTAAACGTTAAATACTATTATAGTAAATATTGGGAAATGAGAAAAATTAAATATTGAATTGAAGTCAATTAGATTTTCTTATTACCAGTTCCTAAAGTTCTCAATGTTTTTATCAGCACCAAGACGTCGAAAATATCTGCTATATTTCTCTTCTTCGCAGTGGCAAGTTTTTTTGCAATTGCTTCAAGATATTTTCAAAATTTCGCCGGAGTCCAAACTTTGAAGAATCCTATTCTGTAACCAAAATTTATATATATATATATATTTTTTTTTTCTTCAATTAAGTATTATAAATGGACTGATCAAAAATTTAAGGAATAGAGATTTGAACTGTGAATACTTTGCAATTAAAAACGTTTACAAAAATTGTTGAAATAAATCATTCAATTCAGTTGAATAACTTGAAATTCGAATGCTTAATAATGTAGAATTACAAATTAAAAAACGTCAAAATATAAGAATTTATTTTTAATCCTTTTAATGATAAATTATTTGATTCAGAACAAAAATATTGTAAATGTAAAAATTCCAGTGAATATTTATCTCCCACTTCCTACTGAGTCACTTTTTCCACTGTTTTCAGAACTCATTTTACATTTTGGTTTATTTTTCTACTTTCGGTATATTTTTCACATTTATAGAAAGGAAAAATATTGAAAAAGATTCTCAATTTCAAACTTAAGATTTAAAAAATAAGTATTTTAAATCGGCTGTTCAAAATTTGAGACTTAACGATTTCAACTGTGAATACTTTGCAATTAAAAGCGTTGAAATTTTTTTTTTTTTTATAAATCATTCAATTCAAATTGTACATTGCTGGTCCTGTTTTTATATTACTTTTATATGATATTTAACTCAATAATTATACTTATCGCTTTCTAATCGTTTTACATGCAACCTTCATGATCTTCATGTGCAACGACGCTCACCTCGTCTTCGGTTAAGATGATCTCTCCACCTTCTTCATGCATTTTCTAAATAGTGAAGTGAAAAATGTATTTATTTCTAGTATTATTGAATCTTGAAACGATAAAAAAGAAGAGAGTTTAGCAATAAACAGATTATTTTAAAAACGTTGTTGATAACCATAACCTCAAAAGAACGGTACGTTTATAATACATCCGATTCTAAGTATGTTTACAAATATTGCTTTAGTACTTAGGTAGTAGGAATTAGACAAATTTCCATACAATCCTTTGTGTGCGCACTTTTCACACGATTCAATATTAAAAGTATTGATCTTTGGAAACAATAACGCCGATAATCGGGAAGACGCGGGAACTGGCGGGACGCGCTTTTGCATATGTCAAAACGTGGAATTCGACCGAATTGGATTCGGACCGACCGTGGCCGGTGTTCCATGCGTTCCATGTTCGGCTCTGCACAATCGAGCTCGATCGGAAAACGGCGGAAATACTCGAGGAGCATTCTCAAACGAAACTATATGAAAAATCAAGAATAAGGATTTCATAGATTGCTATGCGTCTTAGGTTTCTGTCAACTTCATATTGACAATATCAATTTCTAAAATACATTTTCGAGATTATGATATTCACTATTTTTCTTATTCAAATTATTTTTCGAAAACTCAGTAAAAAGAATATCACTTTTTCATAGTGTTAATTCTTGAAATGGAGATTCATAATATTTCGTATTTAGAATACTACTTTCTCGTCTTCGTGTTTTAAATACTCATATGATAATATTTAACTTAGATACTGTAATACGAATAAGTGTAATAAAACCACCGTTTTCCCCATTTTGGTACGATATTATACCAAATTCTAATTCATTTTTTTCATTTATTCTAACAAAAGGTCTCTCAGTGATACTCTGGATTACCTGAGATTACTCCGAGTTAAATAGGATTACTCTGGATTACATAAAATTATGGTGGAGTACTCTGGGTTACCTGAGATTACTCCGGGTTAAATAGGATTACTCTGAATTACATAAAATTATGGTGGAGTACTCCGCCTATTTACTCCGCGAATTTTCAACCATGAACTATTACTTTATGACATTTATCATGAAATTGAACTATTCATTTTGTTGAAAATTCATTTTTTTATTAAATTTAATTCTTGCCTCTGAAAATGCAGCTATTCTATATTTAGTTCAAAATTTTCCCTTCATAAGTTAAAAATTCAACTTTTTGGTAGAAAATGAATGTATTTTGTTGAATATTTGCCTTTTGGAATTGAATTCAACTGGTTGAAAATTCTTTTTTTTTGTGTGCTGAAAATCAGTTTTTGAAACTGGAAAATTTAAGATTCTTTTTTTGGTTGTAAATTGATCCTTTTTAGTTGAAAATTCAACCATTTCGTTAAAAACCATCTTTCTTCATTGAAAATGAACTTTCTGGTTAAAAAATCTTCTTTTCTGGTTTAAAAGTCAAGTTTTTTCAAAAAATTAAAACTTTCAGCTGAAAAATTTGAAGATTTTGTTAAAAATTCGTCTATTTGGGTAGAAAATGAATCTGGTTTGTAGAAAATTCGTATTTTTTCGTTGAATTCGACTGGAACGATTACTTTATAACAAAATTGTTCATTTTTCAACAAAATAGACGAAGATTACACCAAATAGTTGAATTTTCAATCAAAAACATTATTTTCTACCGGAAAAGATGAATGAAAAAAAACGTGAATTTACAACGAAGTAATTGAATTTTCAAATGAAAACAATTAATTTTATACCAAATAGTTGAATTTTTAACTAAAAAAGATAAACTCACCACAGAAAATTTAATATCTAAATTTGCAGTTAAAATTAATTTTCACCAAAAACAGGAACTTTCAACAAAATAGTAAAAATTGTAAACAAAAAGATCAATTTTCAACTAGAATGATGAATCTTCAATAAAAAATCACTTTTTATCAAAATTGTAGAATTTTGTACAGAGCGAGTAGATTAGTTTTTGACTGAAAAAATGAATTTTTAACAAAAAATGTAATAGTTCATATTTCTACCAGAACAGATTTTTTTAAAGTTGAAGTCAACCATAAAGACTAATTTTCAACAAAACAGTTGACTTTTTATCCAAAAATATACTTTTCAACAAAATTTGTAAATTTTCAATGAAGCAAATTAATTTTTAAACAAATAGTTGAAATTTCAATCAAAACCAGGAATTTTCAACAGAAAAGAGAGAAAATATTTTTTAAGTAAATAGTTAAATTATCAGTTGAAAATTGAATTTTCAATCAAATAGTTTAACTTTCAAGGAAGTAGTTTGTTTTTAAAGCAAAGGGACTATTTTACTACAAAAAATGCAAATTTCTCAAAAAATACATGAATTTTCAATTAAAAAAGATAAATTTACGATAGAAAATGAAATAGTTATATTTGTAGTTAGAAGAGTTAATTTTCAGCCACAAAGATAAATTTTCAAACAAGAAGAATTTGATAAAAAATATATTAAATTTCAATTAAAAAAAGGAGATGAATTTTCAAAAATGGTGATGCATCTTCAAATAATTCATATCCAAAAACAAAACGAATTTTCAGCTAAAAAATGAATTTTCAAGGAAGAAGATTACTTTTCTACCAAGAAAAGACAAACTTTTAACAAAAGACATTAATTTTTGAATTACATAGTTGAATTTTCAACTAGAAAAGATTAATTTTCAATCAATAATGGACGAGTTTAAATTTTCAATTAAAAATTAATTTTCCATAAAAAAAATTTTTTTTAACCAAAACCATGAATTTGCAGACAAAAATATTAATTTTCTACCAGAAAGACAAATTTTCAACAAAATACCTGCATTTTCAAATAAAAAAAAATTTTGAACAAAAATGGAATGATGATATTTTCAACTGAGAAAATAAATTTTTAATGAAAGAGTTAAATCTTCAACCAAAGAGATGGATCTTCAGCAAAAAATATAAATTTTCAAGCAAGAAGATTCATTTCTAACAAAGCAGATCAATTTAAAAACAATTTTCAAAAACGCAAATAAATTTTCAACTAGAGAAGATTAAATTACCATCAATAGTAGAACAGTTTATTCCTTTGTTGAATAAAATAATTTTGAATCAAAAACCTAACAAATTCTTAACCAAAAAGATAAATTCCCAATGAAGAAGATCAATTTTCTACCAAAAATGAATCATGAAAAATTTTGATTTAAAAAAAAATAATTTTGTAGTCAAAAGAGCGAATTTTCAACAAAATAGTTAAATTTTAAACAAAAGAGAAAATTTGTTAACAAAAAAGTTAATTTTCAACTAAATAGTTAAACCTGCAACTAAGAAATATGAATTTTCAACTAAAGAATACAAAAGTTAAATTTTCAGTTGAAAAAATTAATTTTCAACAAAAAAAAAACAAAGTTTCAACAGCATAGTTGAATTTTCTGCAAAGTAGAATAATGTTTTGCAAAATAGTTGAATTTTCAACCAAAAAATGAATTTTCAACCAAAAAATGAATTTTCAA
>CAKNXH010084116.1:0-16073 GCA_932178445.1 Andricus quercusramuli
TCAGGGAACTCGCAACTCAGGAAATTAACAAATCACAAGTCAGAACTAAGGAAAATCACGAATGAGAATAATAAAAACTCAGGGAACTCACGGTTCAGAGAACTCACAGCTCAGGGAACTCACAACTGAGAGATCTCACAACTCTGGAAACTCACAACCCAGGAAACTCACATCTCAGGAAACTCACAACTGAAGGAACTCACAACTAAGTGAACTCACAACTGAGAGAACTCACAGCTCAGGGAACTCGCATCTCAGGGAATTAACAAATCACAAGTCACAACTCAGGAAAATCAGAATAATCAAAGCTCAGGGAACTCACGACTCAGAGAACTGACAACTCAGGGAACTCACAAATCAAAACTTACAACTCAGGGTACTCACAACTCAGGCAACTCATAACTGAGGAAACTCACAGCTCAGCGAACTCACAAGTCAGGGAACTTACAACTCAGGGAACTCACAACTTACAACTCACGGAACTCACGACTCAAGGAACTCACAACTTACAACTCAGAGAACTCACAACTTACAACTCAGGGAACTCACAACTCAGGAAAATCATAACTTCGTGAAGTAAGGGGAGCGGAACTAGAGGAAGTGAGGGGAAACGAGGGGGGTAGAGGAAGTGAGGGGGAATGTGAGGGAAGTGAGGAGAGAGGGAAGTAGATGAGAGAGAAGTTGGAAAAGGTAGGAGAAGGAAGGGGAAGCAATGCTTGAATTGTGGGGAGAGGAAGTAGTGAAATATAGGGGGTGGGCGTAGGGAGGCAGGGGAGGGAAATCATGAAAGAGGGGGCTCAAACGACATATTTACATCTTAATAGGCTACGAACCACTTTCTTGTAGACGCAATGCTCTTAATTTGACTAATCTTCATTCGTAATTTATCGAACTCTGGGGGGGAAAATAACAAATGTTAATTTTCGAAATTATTTATTTAAAAAATAAAATTTATTTGTCATTTTAAAATCTGTTCTTCGCGAGATATTTTTTGCAAAAAAGTTATAAATGCACTTTGATATGTTTTAAAATGTATCATAAATTTTGACGGTGCACATTTTTTTTTCATTTTTGAGAAAAATCTCGATCGAAAACTTCGAAGATATTTTTTTCAAAAATGAGAAATAATGACACCGCCGAAATTTTTTATGCACTTTAGCACAGTTGTTAGCATATCAATGATTTTCTTTTCAAATACCTCGCGAAGTACATGTTTTGAAATGTAAAAAAATGTATTTTAAATAAAGCGATACAAAAATTTGCAGTTTTCAAAAATAACAAAAAATGTTCTTCTCTTTTCTTATTATCGACGGAGTTATGATCAAAGGAATAAAAATTAGCTTAAAGTTTTTAATGCAAATATCTTTTAAAATTTAAACAATTCCGAATTTCCACTTAGCACAGTTTTTCAATACCCCAAACACTATTGATGTCCCCTATATTTAAGAATATTCTCTATTTTTTCCCTTTTCCCCTCTTTCTTTCAAGCTGCATAATTAATTATATTGAAAGAAAAATTATAATTTTTGTTGACAATCTGATTTTGGAATTATTAAACCTTAAAGGTTCACAATATTTAAATTTCTCTAGTTTTCAACGATGAAAACGAGAGTGATTTTTTTTACAGAAATCACATTTTTTATTTAAAAAATCTAAACAATTTTTGCTTAAAAGTCTTGAATTCAAAAATATTTGGTATGCAATTTCCTAATCTTTAGAGGTTTTTAATTAAAATTTTCAGAATGTTGTAATTTCAAATTCAAATATATAAAATGTCAGGACAATTTCGCTATTATATCTTTTAAATTTACATATTGAAAGCCTTAAAAGTCAGTTATGAATGTGATAATTTCGGATTTAAGTATTCTAAATTATTTAAAATTAACACAATAATTATTACAAAATTAACACAATAATTTCTAAAATGAAAGCCTTAAAAAAAAAATTATTTTAGATCTAGGTTTAATAATTGAATTATTTTTTATCTGAAAATGTTCTAAAATATTAAACATTTCCAATTCAATTAAAAAAAAAATCAATTTCGAATTAGAAAGCTTAAAATAACGTAGAGTTTCAAAAATTGAAATCATATAGCAATCTTGTTTTGTATCATTTTTTTAAGTTTTAATTTTTAATGCAATATTTAAGAATGGTCAAAATTGAAGTTAACAAAATAAATAATTCAAAATTCGAAAATATTTGTTTGCAAATTTTTTAAAATAAATAAATAAATTTTAGCATAATAAATTTTTCATTTTTAATGTTTTCCATATAAAATTACTTTCTGTTGTGAACGCTTTATTATAATAATTTAATTTTGAAGGCTTATAATTGAAATTTTTTCCATTTTGAGAGGTCAAAATGAGGTTGAATTTATTTTTTTATTTCAGGAAAATTTGTCGAATCAATTTCTTATCTTTTAACATATTAACAATTCAAAAATTCTATAATTTTAGAAGCTTCGAGCCTGAAATATTCAAATTAGTTTTCAATTCCAAATTGTCAAATTTTAATCGCCTCGAATTGAAAATTATTTAAATTCAAAATTAAAAAATTGCAAATTCTTTTAATAAGATATAACACATTTTCGATTTCTTTGAACTTTAAGTTATTCATTTTTTTAATTAGAATCTAAAAATATTTCAATTTCTAATGTTTTCAATTGCCCTATTTTCGGAATTTCAATCTGAAATCTTACAATTTCAAAAGATTTGAATTAGAAATGATACAATTTTAACTTCTTTCTAATTAAATTTTCAAATTTTCAAAATTATTGTCTGAAATTTTTCAGTTTTGATCTTTTTGACGCTTTTCTATAAAAATATTACAATTTCGTTTCCATTTCATTCGAAATATTTTCTTTTTTAATTTCACCTAATCTAAAATAGCTTGAATTGAAACGTTTTCAATTCAAAATCGTTCAATATATTTTTCAATATTTTGAACACTTTCGAATTCGAAATGATTGATTATTAATTATTCTTTAAATTTTTTTTTAACTTTTCATTTCAAAATTCGTTTAATAATTTATTTTGAAATTTAAACCTCAAGATTTTTAAAGAAACCATCAAGTCAAACTTTCTTCAATCGTTTTTTTATATTAAGAAAATATGAGAAAAAACAAAGTTTTCATATATATATTTTTTTTAATTGAATTATAATTATTATTTTATTGTTTATATTGAAAAAAAACACATTTTTGGCCTAATAATATACATATAACGAAGCTTGAACATTATTTATCTTTCAATGCATAATTTGCCGAAAATTTTGAAAAGAATTCATTGTAAAATTTAAAGTGATTTGACATTTTGAAAAATTGATTTGAAGATATTATTTTTAGAAATTTTAAGACAGTTCGGAAAATTTTCAAATTTGTCAGACAAGAGTCGCGAAAGATTTTAAGGTAATTTTTATTTATTTTGGAAGACATTAAAAAAATTTGAGGAAAAATTAAAATTATTTCAAAAGATATTTAGAATTTTCGAAAAAATATTCAAAATAATTTCAAATTTAAGAAGATTTAAAAAAATTTAATACATATATGGAGCTTTAAAGGGTTTTGAATGGTTTCAAGATAATAATAAAAATTTCTTAAGATCCCTGGGATAATTTGTAATGCTTTTTACGTTAAAAAATTAATATGAAGAGGTTATTTGTAAAAAAAATTTAACATTTCAAAAGATTTACAAAATCACCAAAATGAATCTGGAAGGCTATTTTTTTTTATTTTCAATCTTTTTTTAAAATTTTACGAATAATTCTATTCAGATTAAAAAATTTTTAGAAACTTTAGAAGTATTGAGGAGATTGAAAATATTTCTAAAATTTTATTATTATTATTATACCATTAAGCCATTTCCCTTTCGGGGTAGGCGTGACTTGCTCGGTTGGGGAATAGTAAACAGGTGAATAGGTATAGAGTAGGTTGGTATATGGGCATAAGGTATATAGGAGTTTTATAGGTGTTAGGGATAGGTGTTTTAGATCGATCTGGAATTCTCGTGTCATTTATTTAGATGGCACGTTCATTCCGCAACACTGCTCCGACCCAGGTTGCTGATCAATCTCTCTAGCGATCACCCCAAGTGAGGAACCTCACAAAATTGTTATGTATGGTTCCCCACTTGGGCCCATTAGTATCCAAAGTCTCTGTTTCAGGCGCCATTCACACTATTGTCACTCTGTTTACAAACTATTTGTCGCCACACATTTCTGTCCTGGCATACTACTCTAGCTTCCTTCACGTCCATGCATTTCTTCACGCAAGCTCTTCTGTTCCTATGGCTTCTTACGTCTCTTCGGATTAATGTCTCATTCACAGATTCTGACCATTCTTTCGGCGGTCTACCTCTGGGCATTCTACCATTTACTTTACCTTTATACACTTGCTTCGTCAGTCGTTCATCTTTCATTCTTTCAAGATGTCCGAACCACCTTAGCTGATTTCTTTCCCATATGTCAACTAGTGTCTCTTGTGTACCACATTCTTTGAGGATTGTCTCATTTCTGACTTTGTCCATCAGTGTTTTCCCGCATATTATGCGGAGAGGTTTCATGCCGATCGCGTTGATTTTGCTCCTGTCCTTTTCTTGACAGGTCCATGTCTCGCTACCGTATAGTACAGTTGGTACGAAGATAGAGTTATGTATGGCCATTTTAGCTTTTTTTGATATGTTTTTATTTCTGAGGATGGATCCTGCTCTACCGATAACCTGCTTACCCTTATTTATGCGCCTATCTAACTCCCCATCTATTTTTCCGTCGCTAGTGAATAGGCTACCCAGATATACGTACTTGTCAACTTGTTCTAATCCCTCACCATTTAGGACAATGTTGCACATTGTTTTCTCGCTTTTTCCCTCAAACACCATGATTTTCGTTTTATTCACGTTAATTTTGAGGCCCATGTTCTCCATGCTTGTATTTAGTTTATTCAACATTCTTTGCAAGTCCTCGATTGATTCTGCCATAAGAATCTTGTCATCTGCGAAAGCTAACCCACGTACCTTGACGGTTTCGAGATTTACACCTTCTTCGTCGAAGAGGGCAGTTCTTAGACATTTATCCATGAATATGATAAATAGCCACGAGGACATAACGCATCCTTGCTTCACCCCTTGCATAATATCGAACCAGTCGCTCAGTTTCCCATTTACCCTTACACTCGCTTTACTGCCTGTATAAATTGTTTTTATTGCTTGTAGGAGCCCTCCATTTACTCCATACTCTTTAAGGATTTCCCAAAGTTTAGTAAAATTTGATTTGACGTATCTGAAATATTCAAACACCTTTTTTTTCTCAAGAATTCTATGAAAATTAGATTTTTATATCAATAAAAACATAAACAAATTAACCTAAAAATTAAAGTTATTCGAAACTTTTAATTTCATATTATTAATTACATATACCTTAAATTTTAAATCTGTTGAATCTTTTTTCTTTCTTACCGGAAAAATTTTTTTAGGCTGAAAAATGAACTATTTTATTAAAAGTTCGTGCTTTCTAATTGATTTTTTTTAAATCAGGCAATAATAACAATAATTTATTTAATGCAATGAGGAGACATGATAACAAAAATTAAAAGTGGAAAAATTTAGGAGACATCAACAATCCATTCTTTAAACAGTTTATTTTTAACCAATGTTAATAAATTTCACACAGGTCAATCATTTTTTCAATTGCTTCAAAAATTATTCAAATAATTTATACGAATCTTCATTCAAATTACATAATTATTAATTATTGTATTATTATTTGATTCTCTTTTGTTAATGATAAAAATATTTTGACTTATCTCTTTCTACATAGTATGTCTGACCACGATCTGTATTTTCTACTTGGCCTCCTACAGCAATCCACTTGAAATAACATTGTCTGACAAAGAACATACTTCCTCTACTGGGGCTGACAAGAGAGTTCTTTTGCATAAGTAGAAACCCCCAGTCATGACAAGACATTCAATTTTAATTTTTTGAAACCCTTAAAATAATCATATAGAGTCCTTATGCAATATTGTTCTTTTTTCACTTAAACATATTGTAATTTTAATTTTCAAAGAGGACTTGGAAACAAATTGTTTTTAAATTAATTATTTAAAACTGCACAATTTTGAACATTAAAATTATATAAATTAAACACTTCAAACTCAAAAAAAAATCAAAATGAAAAATTCCTCCCTTTCCAGCCCAGCCAAATGTTAAAAATACAAAATTTGATTCCATGCAACTCACTAATAATGTTAAAAATAAAAAAAGTTCATTTTCTAATTCAGAAAAGAAATAAAAACCAACATTTCGTACCTTCCAACTCAATCAAATTAAAAAAAATAAACAATGTCCCTTTTTAATTAAAATATTAATCAAAATTTTCAAAATTAAGAAATTCTCTCTGCCAATTTAGAGAAGGAAGTATAAACCGAAATTTGCTTTCTCCCAACTCAACAAAAATATTAAGAATACAAAATTTCTCTCTTTCGATTCAGTAAAAAATTGGAAATAAAAGATTTCTTATTTTAATCTGAAGAAAAATGTTTAAAGTAAAGAATGTGACCCCCTTCAACGCAATTAAAATAATATACAAAATGTTGAAAATTCTTTCTTCTAACTTAGAAAAAAATTAAATATTAAATTTTCCTGTCTTTAAATTGAATAAAAATGTTCAGAATAAAAACTTTTCCTTTACTGATTCAGAAAAAGATTGAAAATAAAAAATTCTTTCCTTTCACCAACAGGAACATATTGAAAATACAGAATCTGCCTCGCTTCAACTCAATGAAAATATCAATCTCAATGTTTAAAATGAAAAACTCCCTTCTCCAAACTAGAAAAAAAAAATTTCCTCCCTGCGAACTCAACAAAAATGTTAAAAATAAAAAATGTGGTCTTTCGATCCAGAATAAATTAAAAATGAACATTTAACCCTTCAAATTCGAAAGAATTTCCAATCAAACTCACTAAAAATTGAATGATTTTATGCATGTGGTTGAAACTTTCTCTCCTCCAATTGAATAAAAAATTTAAAAATGACAAATCTGACTTATTTTAATGCGATAAAAATATTAATAAAAATGTATGAAATGAAAAATCGGACTCATTTCAATGCAATAAAAATATGAATAAAAATGTATGAAATAAAAAACCTCCCTTCTCGAATTCAGAAAAAAAATTTTCTTCCTCCCAACTCAATAAAACTGTTGAAAATGAATAAATCCCCCTTTCAATCCAGAAAAAAATTGAAAATTAAAAATGTAACCCTTCAAACTCATTAAAAATGTTGATTTTAATGACATGAAAAAATGTTTGTTGACCGGGAAAAGACTTTATTTAATATTTGTGAAACAAAATTTTTTCTGTTGATTTTGAAGTGTAATTTATTTTTTCATATCTTTAAAATAGTGCCAAAAATTTCCTCTTCCGAAGAATAAATATAACAACCATTCACAAAATCATATATATTTTTAATTATTATAAATAGTGTCTTAGGTGTTCTAAAATCCTAATATTTAAAAATTTATCATTAATGGAATTTGAATTTATTTATGTAATAAAATTAAATAAATATAGAATACATTATCCTATGCAGATGGAAACACGACAATGACAGATTCCGTAGAGGAAGTGGCCAAAGTCGCAGACGAAGCGAAAGATGTGAAGGAACCACCGTCGCCGGAAGCGCGACTTCTACCGGAAGATTTGTCCCTCAACACATCCAAATCCAAAGAAAACAGTGTAGAACTTTTACCATTAAAAGCACCAGAATTGAAGTTATCTGTGAGAAAATTGCTCGGCTGCAGTCCATCACCCCCTCCAATCACGAGCGATCTTTCACCGAAAAGAGAAAACGAAGTGAAAACTCGCTTTCCGTCGGATGCCAAGATTTCTATTCTGGACTCGAAAATACCACCCCAATTTTCGAAATCGTTAGGATTTCACGACGAAACTTCGAAAGGTAAGAAAATTCCTTCAATAGTGTATTTAAAAAAAATTATTCGTTCCCCTACTTCTTCTCCTCTACTTCCCCACCCCTCCATTCTCTCACTCCCCCCTCTTCCTCTACTATTCCTTTCCTAACGTCGCTTTTCACTTCCGATTCCTTCCCCTATCTTTTCTCTGCTTACCCTCTCCTCATATACCTTGCTACGTCTCCCATCACTTCTCTTAGCACCACTCCTCTCATTTCCTGTACTTCCGCTCTTCACACTCTCTTCCCTTCCTTCAATTACCCTGCCCTCACTGCAATACCCCTTCTCTCGCTTCCGCTACTTCCACTCACCTTACTTCACTTCCCGTACTTATCCCTCCTCCACTTCACCTCTCCTCACTTACCACACTACCCCTCCCTTCTCTGCCCTTACTTCCTTTTACCATCCTTCTTTTCCTTGAATCCCCTCACTCACTCACCCTCACTTCAGTACTAACCCTCCCCCTTTTTCTTTCCTTGCCATCCCCTCACTTTCTCTATATCTCTTCTCCTGTAGTTTCATACCTTCCATCTCCATCCTACCTTCCCCACTTTCGCACTTCTCACTTTCCTTCCTATACCTACCCTGCCCTTACTTCACATACTTCCACTCACCTTAGATATCTTCTCGTGCTTCTCCCTCCTCTAGTTCGCCTCTCCTTACTTAACATACTAAGCCTCCCATCACTTTCCATACTACTCCTTCGTTCACTTCCCCTACTTCGTGTTTGCATCCTCTTCTCCCTTACATACCTTCCTTTACTTCCACTTCCCTACTCACCCTCACTTTACACTACCTCTCCCCTCAATTTCTATCCTTCCCATCCCCTTACTTTCGCTAGATCCCTTCTCCTGACTTTCCATAAATTTCCTCTTCACCTCCCCTACTTTCGCACCTCTCACTTCCCTTGCTCTACTTACCCTCCCCTCAATTCACGTACTTCCACTTACCTTACATCCCTTCCCGTACTTCCCATTCCTCTACTTCTCCTCTCTTTACCTAACATACTACGTCTTCCATATATTCCCATACTACCTGTAACCTCTCTCCCCCTTCTTTCTCTCTCCAGTGTCCTTTCCCTTACATCCTTTCCCTTATTTTCCCTTCCCTACTCACACTCATTTCACTACTACTACTCCCCTCACTTCCCCTACGTCCATTCCCTTGATTCCTCAACACCTCTTCCCTCTTTTCCCATAACTTCCATCTACACCCTCCCTGCTCTACTTATGCACCCCTCAATTGTCTCCCTCAACTTACCCTGCCCTTACTTCATTTATTCCCCTCTCCTCACTTCCCCCACTTCCACTCACCTTACTTCACCAGCCAGAACTGTAACAGTTTCTGCCCGGGGCTACAGAACACTGAAAAGACACTTGGAAACTGTCCTTCGATGTCTGACCCTTGACATAGGAAATTTGACTATGACCTTTGACCTTTAACATTTCACCTCTGGCTCTTGACCTTTTACACCTGACGTCTGACCCTTGACCCATGAACCTTTATCTCATACAGTTAATCCACGACCCTTGACCTTCTATACCTGACTTCTGACCCTTAACCTATGACATGGAAAATATAAATGCGAATAACATTTTTCTTAATTATTGGAAAAATTTAAATTAACAATTTTAATTTACAAGTGAAGCATATAAATTTAGAATGAATAATCTTTCCTATATTTCTTTTATTCTTTTTCAAAAAAATTCCTCTCTTTCCCCTGTTTTTACGAAACTTTTTAATTAAAAAGTCTACTATTATATTTTTAGTTCGAAATTCATTTCTTGTGGTTAAAACTGTTCACATTTGGTTGAAGAGTTAAGTATTTCGTTAAATTTTTTTTTAAATTAATATTCCTTGTTTAAAATATAAGTGATCCATTTTTTCTAAAAATTCATCTTTTTGGTTCAAAATTCGATTTGTTTTCGGATTGAAATTATTTGAAGATGCATAATTTTTGTTGAAAATTTATGTCTTTGTTTGAAAATTTGACTATTTCATTGAAAATTCAATTTTTTGTTAGAAACTTAATTCTTCAAATTGAAAATTTAACTATTCCATTTTTGGTTGAAAATTTATCTTTTTTAATTGAAAATCAACTTTTTGGTTGAAAAATCAAAATTTTGAAAATTCAACTTTCTGGTTGATTGTTAAAGTCTTTTCTCAAAAATTCATAATTTGTTTTAAGTATTTATTATTTTAGATTAAAATTGATCTCTTTGGTAATTTTGTGAAATAATTTGCTACAAATTAGTTTATTTTTATGTTAAAAATTAATATCCTACACTGAAAATGCAACTATTTTATTTTTGATGGAAAATTGATCTTTTCAGGTAAAAAATGTATGTATTTTGTTAAAAATTGGTCTTTTCGGTCGAATTCAACTGTTTCTGATTTAAGATTAAAATATTTTTTTGACGAAATATCAACTATTACATGTTTCATTGAAAATTCATTTGTTCCAAATATCAAATACTTGGTTTAAAATTAAATTACTTTGTATAAAATACATTTTTTCAGTTGATGATTCATCATTTTAGTTTAAAATTCAACTATCTGGTCTTAAATTGATTTTTTTGTGTAGAAAATTCAAATTTTGATTTGCAAATTTAGCTGTTTTGTACTTCCAAATCAAACTATTCTGTTAAAAATGCATTGTTTTTATTAAATTCAATTTTTTCATCTGAAAATGTAGCTATTCTATTTTTGGATCAAAATTTTTACCTTCATAAGAGGAAAATTTAACTTTTTGGTAAAAAATAAATGTATTTTGTGGTAAATCCTTATTTTGAAATTGAATTCAACTGCTTCAAAATTCCTTTTTTTCTGAAAATTATTTTTCCAAACTGTAGAGAAGTCTTTCCAAATCCTCTTGGATAAAAATTCAACTCTTATTTTGAAAATGTGTTTTTTGATTTAAAATTCACCTGTTTTAGTAGAATTTTTATTTTTCAGGGACAAAATTGCAACTGTTTGGTTGAAAGTTTGATAATCTTGTTAAAAAGTCATACTTTTTGGTTGAAAATTCGACTATTTAGCAGAAAATTAACTTATAGTTTACAATTCTTATTTTGGTGTTGGAAAGAAAACTGGAATCTTCTTTGGATACAAATTTTAATATTTTTTTTTTAAGTTTCTTTTTAATTCATCTATTTTAGAAGAAGTATTTGATCTTTCTGGAATAAAAATGTGACTGTTTGAAAATAAAACTATTTTTTTAGAAAAACATACTTTTGGTTGAAAATTCTACTGTTTTGTTGAAATTTTAACTATTCCGTGGAAAATTTACTTTTTGTTTAAGATTTATGTTTCGGTGTAAAAAATAAACTGAAAGCTTTCCTGGATGAAAGTTCAACTTTAAAGAGAAATTTGTTCTTTTCTTATTAGAAATTAATCTGTTTTAGTACAAATTTCATCTTCCTTGGATAAAAATTCAACTGTTTGGTAGAAAAATCAACCATTTCGTTAAAAATTAATCCCTTTTGGTTGAAAAAAATTGTCTTTTTGGATGAAAAATTCAGTTCTGTTCGTAGAAACTTATTTTTGGTTCAAAAAATTCATATTTTGTTCTTGAAAAGTAAACTGGAATCTTCTCTAGATGAAATTCATTTTTTTTAAATTTGTTTCCTTTTTGAAAAAAAATAATCTTTTTTAAGAGAAATTTATTCTTCTTTCGATAAAAATGCAACTATTTTGTAGAGAATTTAACAGTTTTGTTAAAGTCATCCTTTTTGGGTAAAAATTCGTCTTTTTGGATTGGAAATTCAATTTTTTTGTAGAACCTTATTTTTTGGATAAAAATTCATATTTCAATCGTGAAAAAACAACTAAAATCCCTTTAACAGAAATTTTGTTTGAAAGATTTGGTTGAATCACTTTGTTGAAAAATAATTTTTTTAAGAGTTACTTTTGTAGTTGAAAATTCATCTTTTTAAATTGTAAATTCAACTACTTGGGTAAAAGTTTAACTATATTGTTAAAAATGTATTATTCTGATTGAAGGCTCATGTCTTCGGTTAAAAATATATCTGTTTAGTGGAAAAGTCTTTTTTTCAATTAATTTTTGAACTGAAAATATTTATTTTTTATTTTTTTAAGATTGATTTTTTTTAGTTTAAGATTCTCATTTTTCGGTAAAAAAAATAATTATCTTGGTTTAAAATTTCATTTTTTTTGGGTAAAAATGCATCAGTTTCGTGGAAAAATAATTTTTTGCTGAAGTCATATTTTTTGTTTGTAAATTCAATTTTTGTAGAGAAAATTCGTCTTTTGGCTTTAAGGTTCAACAACTCACGCAAAATTTTCTTTCTTCATTGAAAAATATTTGTTGAAAATTCGTCTTTGTGGTTTAAAAAAACAACATTTTTTTGTATAATTTCATATTTTTCGATTGAAATATAAACTATGAAACTTGTTATTGAAAATTTATCTTTTTAGATTGAAAATTAAACTATTGGTTTAAAAATTCAATTATTTTGTTCAAAATTCAGGTAGTATGTTTCAAAACGCTATCTTTTATGGTAGGAAAGATATTCTTTTATTTAAAAAAAATTCATAAATTTGAAACTTTTCAATTTGTATCTGAAATACTGTTTTATTCCGTCTATAAAAAAGTATATGTTAAAAGTATTTCAAGATTAAAATGCTGGTATAAAAAATTCAACAAGGTGGGGGGGGGGGGGGCAAGGGAGGTAAAAAATTTCCCAAAATTGGTAAGGTTTTTCATGGATGACCCCTCATTGAAAAGCATGGGAAATGCATGTCTCTAAGAGTAAAGGTCAGAAGCACGTATAACCATGACAGCAAGCGTATCGCCGAGGCGAGGGTTCGATCCTTATCTATAATTCAGAAGCTTGACCAATAAAGCTCAGAAGTGATTGGAACTAAGCGGATCGTTTGCCCCATAACGACCATCGACCTTCCGTTTTAGTCACATGTCATGTCATTTTCTATAATAGACATCATTTGTGTCATGTGGAATTTTTCTAGGTACGTCCAATGAAATCAATCGGCGAATTTCTTCCGGGGAAAACATTTGTAATTGGCCATCATGTCAGATTAAGTTACTTTCTTTCGCATCACATATATTTCTATCGATTGATTTTCCACCTGTCTCTTCACCAATCGTAGGGCTTGTAATCTTATCAGAGTTACCCCGGATTACACTGAATTACCCTGGTACACCTTTCTATACAGAATTACTCTGGATTACCTGAGATTAGTCCCGGTTAAATAGGATTACTCTGGATTACATAAAATTATGGTGGAGTACTCCGCCTATTTACTACCTTCATGTACAGAATTACACTGAGAGACTTTTTGTTAGAATAAATGATAAAAATGAATGAGAATTTAGTATAATATCGTTCCAAAATAGGGAAAACAGGGTTTGCGTATCAAAAATTATAATAGTGGTTTTCAGCCGGGAAAATTAATATTTTTGTTTGAACAAATGGAAAGGATGTTGCATTAACTCTTATAAAACTTGCGAGAATTAAAAATTCACTATATCAAAGTTGACCAGCGAAGTTAAAACGATAGCAATAATACATTTTATTCGAAAGAGTGAAAACATCTTTTGAAGTTGTCATACAAAGCATGTGAGAATCTGAAACGACTATATGAAAAATAACTCACTCCACCAAAAGATTAAATTTATTAATAATATAAAAAACATATATTTTCTGACAGTTAAAAGATTGTAGTAATAAAACATTGTTGACTATTTGAAAAAGAAGTTTGTGATTTTGAAAATTAACGCATTAAATGCTCTTTTTACAATTTTTTGTATCAGAAAACTCTTCTGGTTTTGAAAAATCTGGTCAGGGATTGGAGCAGAATAGAAATGAAAGTATAATTAATTTTCTCGTTCAGCGAATTTTTTGTTTTAAGTAATCTCTTAAAAATAATAATAATGGGATTTTACAATATTTACATGCATTAATCTAATTTACTTTGAATTCAATTTTTTTCTGAATTTTACAAATTAGACCACAGTTTCTGAAAGGAATAAATATTCACAATCACTAAGTATGGACACTGAATAATACAAACCTGAATTTAAAGTAAAAAATTTTAGTGATGTAGTAAAAAAAGTATGAGTGGAATACACTATAAAGGCAGTATAAAGTGAATCGTTTTGAACGACAATGACATCGTAGTAGACAGTTTGTATCTTAAACGTTAAATACTATTATAGTAAATATTGGGAAATGAGAAAAATTAAATATTGAATTGAAGTCAATTAGATTTTCTTATTACCAGTTCCTAAAGTTCTCAATGTTTTTATCAGCACCAAGACGTCGAAAATATCTGCTATATTTCTCTTCTTCGCAGTGGCAAGTTTTTTTGCAATTGCTTCAAGATATTTTCAAAATTTCGCCGGAGTCCAAACTTTGAAGAATCCTATTCTGTAACCAAAATTTATATATATATATATTTTTTTTTTTTTCTTCAATTAAGTATTATAAATGGACTGATCAAAAATTTAAGGAATAGAGATTTGAACTGTGAATACTTTGCAATTAAAACCGTTTACAAAAATTGTTGAAATAAATCATTCAATTCAGTTGAATAACTTGAAATTCGAATGCTTAATAATGTAGAATTACAAATTAAAAAACGTCAAAATATAAGAATTTATTTTTAATCCTTTTAATGATAAATTATTTGATTCAGAACAAAAATATTGTAAATGTAAAAATTCCAGTAAATATTTATCTCCCACTTCCTACTGAGTCACTTTTTCCACTGTTTTCAGAACTCATTTTACATTTTGGTTTATTTTTCTACTTTCGGTATATTTTTCACATTTATAGAAAGGAAAAATATTGAAAAAGATTTTCAATTTCAAACTTAAGATTTAAAAAATAAGTATTTTAAATCGGCTGTTCAAAATTTGAGACTTAACGATTTCAACTGTGAATACTTTGCAATTAAAAGCGTTAAAATTTTTTTTTTTAATAAATCATTCAATTCAAATTGTACATTGCTGGTCCTGTTTTTATATTACTTTTATATGATATTTAACTCAATAATTATACTTATCGCTTTCTAATCGTTTTACATGCAACCTTCATGATCTTCATGTGCTACGACGCTCACCTCGTCTTCGGTTAAGATGATCTCTCCACCTTCTTCATGCATTTTCTAAATAGTGAAGTGAAAAATGTATTTATTTCTAGTATTATTGAATCTTGAAACGATAAAAAAGAAGAGAGTTTAGCAATAAACAGATTATTTTAAAAACGTTGTTGATAACCATAACCTCAAAAGAACTGTACGTTTATAATACATCCGATTCTAAGTATGTTTACAAATATTGCTTTAGTACTTAGGTAGTAGGAATTAGACAAATTTCCATACAATCCTTTGTGTGCGCACTTTTCACACGATTCAATATTAAAAGTATTGATCGTTGGAAACAATAACGCCGATAATCGGGAAGACGCGGGAACTGGCGGGACGCGCTTTTGCATATGTCAAAACGTGGAATTGGACCGAATTGGATTCGGACCGACCGTGGCCGGTGTTCCATGCGTTCCATGTTCGGCTCTGCACAATCGAGCTCGATCGGAAAACGGCGGAAATACTCGAGGAGCATTCTCAAACGAAACTATATGAAAAATCAAGAATAAGGATTTCATAGATTGCTATGCGTCTTAGGTTTTTGTCAACTTCATATTGACAATATCAATTTCTAAAATACATTTTCGAGATTATGATATTCACTATTTTTCTTATTCAAATTATTTTTCGAAAACTCAGTAAAAAGAATATCACTTTTTCATAGTGTTAATTCTTGAAATGGAGATTCATAATATTTCGTATTTAGAATACTACTTTCTCGTCTTCGTGTTTTAAATACTCATATGATAATATTTAACTTAGATACTGTAATACGAATAAGTGTAATAAAACCTCCGTTTTCCCCATTTTGGTACGATATTATACCAAATTCTAATTCATTTTTTTCATTTATTCTAACAAAAGGTCTCTCAGTGATACTCTGGATTACCTGAGATTACTCCGAGTTAAATAGGATTACTCTCGATTACATGAAATTATGGTGGAGTACTCCGCCTATTTACTACCTTTATGTACAGAATTA
>CAKNXH010084117.1:0-15720 GCA_932178445.1 Andricus quercusramuli
CATATATCATATATCATATATCATATATCATATATCATATATCATATCACATATCATATATCATATCACATATCATATCACATATCATATCATATCATTTTAGTTTTCATAGAGGTGTAAAGTAGAATACTTTACAAACTCTAGAGGTGTAAAGTGAGAAGCTCAGAAATCGGCAACTTTCCAAAGTCTACGCAGGCACGGAAAATCGAACTTTCCGCAGACGTGCTGTGAAAATGAATATTTTCTTCATTATCACATCATTATCGTATCATTTTGTCATTTCCAAGTCCATGTTGCTGCGAACATTTTATCGGCTGTCAAAAATTCAGATGTCAAACTTAGTAACTCAACATTAGTATAAAAGCTCGAAGTTGTTAACATAGAAAGGAACATATGAATATCGTTTTACGTGATTTCATTTAAAGTCTCAGTTTTTGGCATTGAATTTTTAATAACCGATAATAACCCATCAAATACATAGTGAACAGGAATATATGTCACTAAAAATGATCTTCGAATCTAAGAAAATATTCAATTGACAAACAGTGCGCAGGAATATGTACTTAACAGTGAAAATATGACACGTGTTTTAATCAGTTGATAATCTGTTCACAATACAGTGAATATTTTTAACAACAAATTTCGATACATTATACAACTCTCCGAAGACAGTAAAGACAATACAAAATTATCATTTACACCTGTTTAGGCTATCTCATAAAATATATTTTCAATGATATTTGTAATTATTTTATATCCTGCCTCACAATAGCCTGTGGACACAATATTTCTCAAAAAATGTGCTTCTCTTGAAAGTACATATGTCCAGAGGAATAATTTCTTCTGCATCGAGCCCAAAATTTTGTTATTTTCGATGCATATGTAAATATAATTACAAATAACAATACATTCGTAACTTTTTGTAAATTTAAAAGAAGGACTTATAAGTTAATGATAAACGTATAAGTTATTGAAAATTATATAACATAAAAATAAATGTAGAAAAAAATTTTCAAGAATATGTTCTGAAAACATTTTATGAAGATATTCCATTAATATCTCAGCCAATGTTTCAGCAACATTGCGCGGCAATATTTAGGCAAGATTTCGTGAACACTTTTCACACACATAAAGCGAGCGCTATTTAAATATTCTTTTGAAATGTTTCACAAATATTCTTGAACAATATTGCCTGGGTCGGAAATTTTAATGTTTCTTGAACCTTGCTACTCTCTAAATCGGAATTAATGAAATTTCACTAATTGATAGTGAAATTCCACTAATTCAAATATAGAGAAGTCGGTCACTAACGATTAGTAGAAAACTACTAATTCGATTAGTGGAAATTGTCCACTATTAAAATTAGTGAAATTCCACTAAGCAATTAGTATTCCGTGCGGCTACAGTGTTTACTAATTGAATAGTGAAAATTCACTAATTGAATAGTTAAAATGCACTAATTTTTAGTGACAAAGTTAATATTTTCAAAATCCATATAAATTGACAGAAGAGTCTTAAAAATGGTGAAATACAAATAATATGCACTATTATAAATTTATCTAAGTTCATTTACAGCAGTCGTCGTGGTTTCATATAAGTAAAGTTCTATGAAGGCCGTTCTAAATGATTAATCTTCAAAAATAACATTATTTCTTAACAAAGAGTGTAATATTTTAAATAAAAAACAGTTAAATTCAACAAAAAATACGAATTTTCAAAAAACTAGTTGAATTCTCAAATAAAACAGACTGATTTTCAAACCAAAAAGAGGACTTTTGAATCAAAAATGGAATAGTTACATGTTCAGTTTATATAATGACTTCTTAACAAAAGTAATGAATATTCGACTGAGAAAAAATAAATCTCACCAAATAGTGAGATATTTAATCAAAGGATGTATTTTCTACCAAAAATACATGAGTTTTCGACTAAAAAAGATCAATTTTTAACAAATACAAAAATAAATTGGAAAAAAATTTCAGTTGTTAACCAAAAATATAATACTTCAATTTTCAATATAGAAGTGAATTTCCAACCAAACAGATGAATTTTTGACAAAGAATTTTGAATTTCTATCAGAAAAGATAAATTTTCGATAGAAAATGGAATAGTTCCATTTTTAGTCAAGACAAATAGATTTTCCTAATTTAAAAATCTCATTTCCAATAAAATAGTTTAATTTTTGACTAAAATGATGAATCTTTAACCAAAAAATTAATTTTCAACCAAATAGTGAAATTTTCAATCAGAAAGGTGAATTTTCTAACAAAAAAGATTTTGATTTTTTACCAAAAGCAGTTGAATTCAACCAAAAATGTTGAATTCCACATGAATTCTCAACCCAAAAAGAGAAATCTTTAACAAAACAATTGAATTTTGGAACAAAAGGAATCATTTCTTAGAATTATTTCTTTTTACTATAAAAAACAATCGAACTCATGCATCCAAATTCACTGGTTTTACTTTTGGAATATTTTCCTAAAATTAATTTTTTTCAAACACCAAATCACTCTGAATTTTGCTAGGAATCTTAAGAAAAAGTTGCTATTCTTATGAAAGCTTTCAAAATTCTTGGGATAATTTAAAGTGCCTCTTAAAATTATTTGAAGTTTTTCCAAACCAATAAGTGTTCCATTTTTATTTATACATCAAAATTCAAAAATTTCACTTTAAATAATTTTTTTTTAAATAATGCAATCAAAGTTGTAATTGTCAAACTTCAAATTTAGCTCTCTCTAAATTAATTTGAAAAGTTAATAACTGAACGTAACATTAAAATAACAAGTTGGAATCGACCTTATTTTAAACTCGTGAATAATTTTTCAAAAAAGATAAAAGATAGAAAGATTATTTTAAATTGCATTATATCATCAAACAATATAAAATTTGAGATATTTCCAGTGATTAGATAGATTTTTCTTCTAAAAATGGGTTGAATGCCGGATTAAAAAACAAACCACCCTGCAAATGGCCTTGTGAATGTTAAAATCGACATTCAGTGTCAAAACCCTGATAAGAGCGTTCTAAAACTTTGTTAATAATAATGTTTTCATACCTATCAAAATTTTTGCAGAATCTTCATCTAGTGAGACATCTCTGTCATCGCATAATTCCTTTGCCAACTCTTTGATTGTTGTTTTGATTAACCTAGCTATTAACCTAGAATAGTTATAATATTACAATTTATTGATTATAATAATATATAATATAGCTGATCAAAATCCTTTGATTCATACATTCATTCACCACAATTCAACAATTCGAGACCGCTTCCATTCGCTTCTGACACTACTGACACAATTGGTCGAAATCATTACAGTTCACTTATTCGTTAGTGATCGCGCTAGGTTACTATTGAATTAGTAAAGCGTAGTTACTAAATAATATTGAACCATGTTCACTAATTGATATTATTAAAACTTATACTAATTTATCAGTAAAGTACTTACTATTTTAAAAGTCAAACCTCAAAATATTACTACCCACACACGGAAAAAAGTAGATAGTTAGATTCACTTTCACGTATTCTTAACTTCAAGTTTACTTGTTCACATTGTACAAGAAACAATTTAAATAGTTTTTTATACTGAATGAGATTGTAATCTCAAAATATACAAAACCTAAAGTCAGCATTACTACTTCAAATTGTAAAAAGAAAGATTACTAAGAACAAGTAGCTTCAATAACTATTTGGAATAGTACAGTTGAACATGTAACCTGTATGAATAACTAATTCACATAGTAAGCAAAGCATTGTGAGTTTGACTTTTGCAAGTGAGTTCGATCTCCTTTTTCGCATTGCAATAAGCACTGCGCGAGATTGTTAGCCCTACTATTTAAAATTGTGAGAACTTCAGTGGCATAACTAGAAACGTGTAGGCCCTTTCCGAAAAATTTTTAGGCGGTCCGCTTGAAATTAAAAAAGAAGGACGACTTATAACTTGCTTATCAGTAAAACAACAGATTTTCGCTTCTCAATCTATAAGACAGACCACCCACTGACATTTTACAAAAGGAAATAAATTGTCAGAAACTATTTTATAATGGTTTCTCTTTTTTCATAATATTAGTTGAGATAATTGTTGTAAATAAACATAGTGAATTACTCTATACTTCGATACAGTTTTTTTGTTTTGTACCAAATTTTCAGAATATAAAAATATTATGAAAAATTATAAATAAAAAAATACTTTTTTTTTACATTTCTTCTGCTATGGAATTTTTTGCTTATGATATTTTTAATTCCTTATAACGATAAAAATGATTGAGATCGTACTTGATTCAGCCACCCAGGTTCAAATATTATATTATATGGAAGAATTTTTTTTAGTAGAATAATGCATCGTTTTCGACATATCATTTTTTGAATCAATAATTAAATAGTATATTATGCACCTAGGGGGAGAAAAAGTGCCTCTCCCCCTTGGCGCATAAGATATTTTTCATAAGAAATGGATGATTTCAGACATTTCTCGAAATACAGTCATGATTTCAGTCCATATTAGATTTTGTATAATGAAGCATGAAATTAATGTTAACCTAATCTATGGTAATTTTAAAGGTGATTTATGGTAACTTATCATAGATTATCCAAAATTCATTTTTTTAAATTTCCATAAATCGCCGGAAATTTATGGAAAACTTCGGTAATTTGTGGTAATTTTACAGGTTAATATGGTAACTTACCCAAAATTCATTTTAAAAAATTTCCATAAATTTATGAAAATGTTCCATAAACTTCCGGAAATTTATGGCAAATTTTGGTAATTTATGGTAATTTTACAGGTAAATATGGTAACTTACCATGGAATACCCAAAATTAATTTTTAAAAATTTCCATAAATTTCCGGAAATTTATGAAAAATGTCGGTCATTCATGGTAATTTTACAGGTGAATATGGTCACTTACCCAACATTCATTTCTTTAAATTTCCATAAATTTCCGGAAATTTATGAAAAATTCCGGTAATTTATGGTAATTTTACAGGTATATATGGTAACCTTCCATAAATAACCGCAAAATTCTATTATCTGCAACCAAAATTTTCTCTCAGTTTTTACCGTTTGTGGGCTGATAATCATAAAATGCGAGCTCATAGTTGCATAATTTCCATTATTCATCTCTGACGTCACTTTTGAGTCCCTAGGGAGTAAAAAGTAGAGCTTTAGCCCCGCTTCATAGGCGTTGAAAAGGGCTGAAATCATGCATGTGCAATCAAAAAATAATTTGTAATACAATTTAAGTTCAAATTAATTTCCATATTTAAAGCAGTAATAATTTTTTCAAACTTTTCACATTGATGTTTGTAGAAGTCAATATCATTTATTAAAAATGTTTTTTTTCTCATTTTCTTAAGATTTTTAACAAAAATAAAATCTGCAATTCTACTGCGATATCGCGATCTTTAATATTCGTTTCTCGAAACCGTTTTTTTGTTGTATTAAACAGTTTTTATTCCAATTCAGCATCCCCATATCTCATGAGAAAAATTTTATTTTTGCAACAAATTTAAATTTGAATCACTATTCAATGTTTGTTTCATCTTAAAATAGTGATTTCAATTTTGCATTTGATATATTATCACAATGTTTAAACTATTTTTTTATTCATACACATTTCAGTTATGTAAATTAATGTTACGTTTCAAATGAAGGCAGATGATAATAAAGCAAAATTAAAAATTCCAAAGATTTCATTCGAAATCATTTTTTCAAGTCTTGATTTACAAAAATACAAAACATGTAGTTTCTAAAAATTATAATTTTAATCATTTTATAATAATACATATACATTACTAATAATATATTTACTGTGTGAGTTGATACTTTTAAGCAAAATATTTTTCCCTAGCTCGTTACAATTTATTAGATATCACCTGTAAGAGATTAATTTAAAAAATTGTAAGTAGACATTTATTTTCTTAGCTGGCCACGTTTTTCTCAGAGAAACCGCTTGATCGAGACTTTGTCAGAAAAATCTAAGCGGTTCCGTAGCTCACTTGACTAAGGCGTGCGCTATATTTAGGTTTTAGGACAGGTTTTAGGTAGGCAGGTAGGGTTCGATTCCCCAGCGGGGGCGATTTTTCAAAGCGTTTGAGCGTGCGATCATATGTGTAAGACTCTATGCGTGCGACTGCGTAAGAATAATCGTAAATTACGTTCAGTAATGATATATAACATAATTTTTTTCCTCCTCAAATCGATCGACATTGTACATTATTTTTGTTTTGTATAGAATGCGTGCAGTGCATATATACATATACATAAACGCGTTACGATGCGAAATCGGCAAAGTTACTCTTCACAGAAGGAAAGCTTACTACACGAAATAGTAACTTCTTCTCGCTGAGTGTTGATGGTTACTAAGTGGTGCAGTGCATCCTACTATTTGAAATTGTTCATCTTGCTCTTTTAAAGAGTCAGTTTAACATACCTGAACAAAAAATAGTAATTTTAACAAAATTCACGACGAAAAGCTGCGGTTCAATTTAAAATAGTTAGAACTAGTGGTTTCGAGAGTTCTTCTAACGATCCACTTTTTTCCGTGCATAACACGCAATGTTGCAGACATATTGCTGCAATATTTAATTGAAACATTGGCAACATTCCAAATGAATATTGCAGCAGCGTTCAAGCAACATGAAAATGTCCGACTCAGGCAATATTTGTCTGAAATATTTCAGTAATATTTCAAGAGAATATTGAATTGAGCTTGCCACATGTGTCTACAAAGTGTCCGGGAAATATTGTCAAAATATTGTCTCTTAATTTTCAGTAATATTTCTGTGCAACGTTGCCGAAACATTCTTTCGAAAATGTCGTCTAAATTTCAGCAAAACATTGCCTTCATTACCCTTAAAAGTTTCTATAGAACTTTACTTACATTTTTATAACGAATAACAAACAACAAATAAAGTATACACTGTTTAAAAAATCGAAGATGTTTGACAAATAAAGGGCCAGAATGGAATTAATAATAATTTGCTGGAGTCTAATCAACTCCATTCTGATCTTATATTCGATCAACAATTCCGCCTTTTTCACCAAAGTAAAGAAATTTAGTAGGTACTCGTCATTTAAATAGAATCAACTTTTGTGTGAATGGAATTTATTACATTTATAATAAAATACATCATATTTATTAGACTAGGGAAACATTTCGGAAACTGGTTGCATTTTGAAAAATTTAGTCGTCAATACGAATGTGAATGGAAATAAAGTAATATAGTTTCATTTATTAATTTTATAATTTCAATTTATCTTCCTCAAAATCGCCTTCTTCATCATCCGATTCTAGAAATTCGCCTTTAATTTAATTTTCTTCATGAATGAGCTCGCATTTCAGGTCTCGGCCCTGTTGATCTTTTGCTTGCTTTCTTATCCCTAAAAAAGATGCCCTTAATTCGTTTTGATACATTTATGAAAAAATTAAAAAATTTTACTAGCTTATCAGTTTTTATCAGTTTTTAGAATATTTCTTCACTTCAGAACATACTTTCGAGACGCATTAAAATAAAATTGAAATAAATATTAAGGTAAAAATGAGTAGCACTGAATAATATTTTTGTGGTATTTTATATAACTCTTTAGGCTACAATGCATTTTTGAAGTTCTGTAAATTATCTTACAAAATTGTTGGTCCCCTAGACACTTTTTTTGACTGTTGATACGATTTCTAGTCCAAGTGATGATGACTTGTGTCGATATTTTGCTTCAATAAAAGAATCGGACTTTCTGTCGACAACAAGGAACAAATCTTGCAGTACACTATGTATTTTATAGGTTTTGTTAAAATTCAATATCAAAAACTATTGCTTCGCACTCTGGTTTGTCGACTGTCAAGAATGCAGATGTCAAACTTGGTAATTCAGCCTTATCATATAGGCTCGAAGTTGTTAACGTGGAGATGAACAACTGAATGTTGTTATACGTAGTTGATTTAAAATGTCATTTTTTGACATTGCATTTTTTATGACAAATAAAACGAGTAGTCAACAGACATGGTTGCCACTAAAGTTCATCTTTGAAACTAAACAAATATTCTGATATCTTCCCCGTTCCTTTATGATTTTTTCCTTGTTGCGGGGAAAAAGCTCCATTCTGTTCCTGAACTCAAAAATCGACAGAAGGGGTCATCTCTTGGACAAGAAACAGTATCAACAGTAAAAAAATTCTAGGTGACAAACTTTGTAAGATCATTTAGACAGCTACAAACATTTTCGTATCCTAAAGAGTTATATAAAATACCACAAAAATATTTATGATTGCTAATCATTTTCACCTTAATATTTGTTTTAATTTTAATTAATGATTACAATAATCTTTTTTAAAAAGCCTTGTCTCAAAAATTATAAAAGTGTAGGATAATATAAGTGTCAGAATCATTTGGTATCTGGATAGATTATTCCATTGGGAAAAGAGGCAAATACTTATTTAAAAGTTTAGAGAACAAATTTTTATTTTTCATTTTTCACAATAATTCGAAGATTACCCGCAAATTATCAAAAATTGACATAATTTGTTTTCAAAATTCAATATTTTTTGAACGAGGGCAAGTGTTGTCGATTTTCTCTGTTTATTTGACACGGAAATTCTTGTTGAGACGACTTTGAAGTGGTAGGTATGTTTTGAAGTGAAGAAATATTCGAAGAACTAATAAAAACTGATGAGCTAGTAAATTTTTTTTTTTTAATGCATCAAAACCAATTAATGGCATTCTCTTTTAGGGATGAAAAAGCAAGCAGAAGATCAACAGGGCCGATACATGGAATAAGAGCTCATTCATCAGGAAAATGAAATTATATTACTATATTTCCATTCACATTTCTATTGATGACTATATTTTTTAATATTCAACCAATTTACGAAATGTTTCCTTAGTCTAATATGATGTATTTTATTACAGACATAATAAATGCCATTCACGCAAAAGTTAATTCTACTCAAATGACGAGTACTTGATTTCTTTACTCTGGTGAAAAAGGCGGAATTGTTGATCGAATATAGGATCAGAATGGAGTTGATTAGACTCTAGCGAATTTTTATTAATTCCATTCTGGCCCTTTATTTGTCAAACAACTTCGATTTTTTAAACAGTGTATACTTTATTTTTTGTTTGTTATTCGTTATAAAAATGTAAGTAAAGTTCTATAGAAACTTTTAAGGATAATGAAGGCAATGCTTTGCTGAAATTTAGACGACATTTTCGAAAGAATGTTTCGGCAATGTTGCACAGAAATATTACTGAATATTAAGAGACAATATTTTGACAATATTTCCTGGACAGACACATGCGGCAAGCCCGATTCAATATTCTCTTGAAATATTGCTGAAATATTTCCGACAAATATTGCCCGAGTCGGACACGTTTCAATTAAATATTGCAGCAATATGTCTGAAACATTGCGTGTTATGTGGGATTTAGAATGTTGCCAATATTTCAATTGAATATTCTAGCAATATTTCTGCAACATTGCGTTTTATGGGGCATTTTAAAATTGAGAAATGTTTCATCGAATGAATTTAAATTTTTTCGGAAAATGTTATCATTACAAAGCTTCCTCTATGACGAAGCAGAAGAGATGAAAAAATTAAACTTTTTTTCTAAATTAATTAAAAAAGTACTCTAATAAATTAAGGGTAAGGTATTCTAATTTTGAAAGAGTGCAGCTAAGATCTTATAAAATACCAAGTTGTGTCATTCCCCTTGACAGAGATGCAGACTCACATAAACCCTGGGTGATTAAAGTGAACTTGGGGGGCGACTAACACTGTATAAGTTCCCTTGTATCTCGCCACTTTGCTAAATTATATAAATCAAGAGCCCTTCTCGTCAAGGGTCCTTACCAGGGGCGATACTTAATGTCCCTTCTTCGTCACTCTTAGACCAATTTTCACCCTTTTCCTTCCAAAATCTTATGAAAGAGTTGACCCTGCCACCACAGTTCTTAATCACTTTATAATTACTGAAGTGGCTTTTCAACCTGGGGCAAAACACCCTAGGCTACTTTTCTAAATTTCTTTCGCAAATTTAACGGAAATCCCGAGAGTAATTTGCTTCTCTTAGTTTAATTTGTAAGAGACTATAATTAATATAGTGAGAAAATATCTTTGCTAGAGTTCTTAAATGCCCAAGAATTTATGTTGAGCGAATGCTCTCGAGAATAGCATTTGTAGAGCATTTAAGAAAATTCGAAGCACTTATTGTTTAAACAAATATGTATATATATATATATCATAATTGATACATATATTTTTACAAAAACATTTTAGAGTGAAATAAAAATATACTTTTTTTTTTAATTACAGGGTTGCTACCGGTCAGGTAATTCCAGAAAGTCAGGGAATGTTAGGGAAAACCTGACAGAGTTAGGGAATTTTCGATAAATTGAAATTAATTTTATCATTGCGGTTAAAAATCCCAACTATTTGGTTGAAAATTAATCTGTTTTGCTTGAGGATTCAAACCATTTTGTATAAAATTCATATTCTTTGGTTCAATTCAACTCTTTCGGGTATAAAATTAAAATCCTTTTTGGTTGAAATATCAAGTTTTTTGTTGAAAATTCAATTACTTTGTTGGAAGTGGAACTGCTTTGTTAAAAATTCATTTATTTGGTTGATGATTCATCATTTAAGTTGAAAAACCTTACTTTCATTCAAAATTTAGTTGAAAATTATGTTTTCTAGATGAAAATTAATTGTTTTAGCTGAAAATTTAACTCGTACATGGTTGGTTCATAATTTATCTTCTTATGTTAAGAATTCAAATATTCGGTTTGAAATTTCTGTATTTTATTGAAAATTCGAATTTTGTGGGAGAATATTTAATCTTCTTGGTGACTAATTCATCTTTTTGGTTGGAAATTCCTTCAAAACTTAAAATATTTGGTTAAAATTCATGTACTTTGTTAAAAATTTATCTTATTGGTTAAAAATTGATCTTTTTTTTTTGAAAATGAGATTTTTCTTATTTAGAATTAATTTTTTCAGCTGAAAATGTAACTTCCATTTTTTGTCTTAAATTTCTATTTTTTTATTGAAATTAATTCCTCTTCGTTAAAAATTATACTATTTCATTGAAAATTAAATTTTTGTACTTGAAGATTTATCAATTTAGTTGGAAATCCACTTCAACTATTCAATTTTTTGTGAAAATTTTACCTTTTTTGATAAAAATGTAATCTTTTCCATTAAAAATTTCTCTATTTAGCAAAAAATGTTACTATTCTATTTTTTGTTGAGAATTCATTTCTTTCATTGGAAAAAAGCTAGTTGAAAATCAGTTTTTTTGTTGATAGGAAAATCATCTTTTGGATAGAAAAATCCACTATTTGGTCAAAATTTCATATTTTTGGTTGAAAATTCATCACTGTGTTAAAAACTAATTTCTTCGGTTGAAAATTCGTTTCTCTTTAGTTGAAAATTATTTTTCCAACTCAAGGTACAATTATTCCATTTTAGCTTGAAAATGTATGTTTTTAGTTGAATATTAATTAATTTTGCTGAAAACTCGTGTTTCTTTTTTAATTCACTTTCCCAACTGCAAATTGAAATATTATGTTTTTGGTTTTTAAATTTATCTTTTCTAGTTAAAAATTGAATTATTTCGTTGAAAATTCGTTTTTTTTTGGTTGAGCATTTATTTTTCTGACGTTTTAACTATTATAATTTTGGTTGAAAATTTACTTTTTTTTATAGAAATGTAATTTTGTGTAGAAAATTTAACTATTCTATTTTTTGTTAAGAATTCATTTCTTTTGTTGAAAAATAACTATTTAGTTGAAAATACTTTTTTTTTGTTTATGGAAAATTCATTTTTTCGGTTGAAAATTCCACTATTTGGTCAAAAATTCATATTTTTGGTAGAAAATTCATCATTGGGATTAAAATGTAATTTCTTTCGTCAAAAATTCGTTTTTTAGTTGAAAATTAGTTTTTTGAATTGCACATGCAACTATTTCGTTTTTGCTTGGAAATATATTTTTTTACTTGAAAATTAGTTTTCCTTTGTTTCAAAGTTACTCTTCTAACTGCAAATTGAACTATTACATCTTCGAGTTGTAAATTTATCCTTTTTAGTTGAAAATTTATATATATTCTATTGAAACTGTATCTTTTTTGTAAAAAATTCAATAAAATTGAATTCTTTTATTGAGAATTTTTTTTTCGAAAATTGATGGTTTTAATTGAGAATTCAATTCTTCCATTTTTGTTGAAAAATCATTTTTTTAATGAAAAGAAAACTATTTGTTGAAAATTCACTTTTTTGGCTGAACATTTATTTTTCCAACAAGGGCGCAGTACGCAGGTACTCACATGCGGAGATTGCGCAATATTATGTATTCCAATTCGAAACGTTTCAGACGATCCCCAATTGCGCAGTTGAAAAAGTCGCGGACCGTTAACATCACTGGTATGCATTTGCGCATTATGCATCATGTCAGTGTTTTTAAAGTGTTTTTCTTAACGTATAACAACTTGTCAACTGAAAATCAATATAAAAGAATCAAGAAATGGCTAAAATATTGCGCGGCATATTGAGTAGTGCAGCATGCGTTCGCGGCCATGCTAGGCTAGGCGGAAATATCAGCTGTCAGGAAGGTTAGCATATATGGGACTGCAACTGCACACGCGTTTTTGGAGAGAGTCTGACTAGTAATATTTCTCAAATGTAGAATCTATTTTCTCAGATATTTTTCATTCTTTGGCCGCTTGACGACCTTTCAGTGTCACGAAATACAAGCGATTTTCCGAAATTTGAGGCTAGAGTGCCATTAACCACTTTCGGACATTTGATCTTTTGTGACACTGAAAGGTCGTCAATCGACAAAAGAATAGAACATGACTGAGAAAATAGATTCCACACTTGAGAAATATTACTATTCGTACATTTACGACTTACTTTAACGTTTAGAATATTTTCCCGAAAAAGTTGTCTGCATTTCCATGACGTCATGCTAGAATACTCAATTCAAGGCCTCCCGCTCTTCGGGCCTCTTTTTTTAATTGGTCAGCCACTGACGCCTGCGTGACCGTACAGCCCGTACAGGAAATATATTTAGTTGCAAATATGTCTTCTTTGATAGAAAATTAATCTTTTCAGTTAAAAATTCATCTATTTTGTAGAAAAGTCACCTTTTTTGGTTCAATTCAACTGTTTTTTTTATTTAAAATTATAATCTTTTTTTGGTTGAAAATTCAATTACATAGTTGAAAGTTGAACCATTTTGTTGAAAATTTGTTTATTTTTTGGGCGAAGACTCATCGTTGTGACTGAAAATGTAACTATTTTGTTGAAAATTAGCCATTTAATTTTTTTTTTGGTAAATTGAACATTCCTATTTTAAAACTAAACTATTTGGTTAAATTCAGCTGATTTTTATTGAAAATTAATATCTTTTCTCGTGGAAAATTCAACCAGTTGGTTGAGTGTTGGAATGAATTTGAAAAAAAATTATTTTTTGGTTGAAGATTCATCTTTCTGGCTAAAAATTTAATCTTTTTTTGGCAATTCGTTTTCTTTTTGATTGAAAATGATTTTTTTAAGTGTATTGTTTCGATTGAAAATGTAACTATTCCAATTTTGCTTGAAAATTGATTTCTTCATTTTAAACTTTAATTACCAGGTCAAAATTTATATATGTAATTAAAAATTCTCATTTTTTTGTAGAAAATTAACTTTTTTTGGTAAAAAAAACTTACCCATTTTGTAGAATTTTTGTTTTGTTTAATTCAACTGTTTTTGATTCAAAATTAACATCTTATTTGGTACAAAATTCAAACACTTGGTAGAAAGTTAAACTACATTCTTAAACAAAAATTTGTTGGTTGAAGATTTATTTTTTTTGTTTTGTTGAAAATTCGTTTTTTTGTTGATTTTTTTCTAGCCTGTAACTATTCTATTTTTGGTTCAAAATTAATTTTTTTAGTTGAAAATTCAACTATTAGGTAGGAAATTTATATATTCAGTTTAAAATACGTCTTCTTATAGAAAATTAATCTTCTTGATTTAAAATAGAAAAAATCGTAAAAAAGTAAATAAAATACCCAAACGTCTTTAAGATTTTCTAAAATTGTATCTATTAACCAGAAATCAAAATTAATTCCTCAAAATTTCTTGATCTCTGATTAAATCTATTGATTTATAGTAAAATTCCAAAAAATCTGAAAAGCCTTTCGAAATTCTATATTCAATTTTTTTAATGGAATGAAGTCCTACAATGAAAGAGATACTCGAAATTGTTCAAACATAAAATTGATTGGGATTAAATTCCGCATTGTCTAGATTTAAGCACAATCGGTTTATATTTAAGGGCTCCTTCTCTGAATTTCAGTATTTAGTCTTAAGTTCAAACAAATTTTAACCATTTTAAGTAATTTTTTACTGTGAATTTTTTAAGGTACTTGAAAAAAAACAGTAAAAAGAATACTTAAAAATTCTGAAATCCAGATTATGGCCGTTTTAAGTTCAGGCAATTTTTTACTGAATTTAAGTTCATCTCCGAATTTAAGTATATTTCTGAATTTAAGGTGTAAAAATTTTACGTAAACTCTCCTACTATAAACGCTTGACTTGTTTATATTTTAAAATTGGCTTTGCTCAAATTCCTCAACTTTTTTCTGGATTTAAGCAAAGTTGGGCTGAATTTAGGACCTCATCTGAATTTCAATATTGAATCTTAAATTAAGACACATTTGACTTGAAATCAGATCAATTTTTTCTCAAATAAACACTAATAACATTCCCATTTAATTCTCATCATAGGCTCTAATTGTCGAGGAAGCGGAACCGGAAACGGCAAACAAAGACGCTCCAGGACAAATTTTACTTTGGAACAGCTCGCGGAGTTGGAAAGGCTTTTTGACGAGACCCACTATCCCGATGCCTTCATGAGGGAAGAACTTAGCCAACGACTCGGCCTGAGTGAAGCTCGCGTTCAAGTCTGGTTTCAAAATCGACGAGCCAAATGTCGCAAACATGAAAGTCAATTACACAAAGGTATTTTTCCCAGCTTACTTTAATAATTTAAAAAAAAAAAAAAAAATTAATCACGCTTACTACGCTGAGATTTGAACCCAGGCCTTTCGATTGCTCATGCCGGTCGAAATAACGAACGACTACGTAGCTTAGTAGTGAGAGCAGTCGAGCGGCAATCGAAAGACCTGGGTTCGAGTCCCAGACAGTGATGGGTAAATTTTGTTTTTAAAGGCCCACCAATTTCAATATATTTGAAAAAAAAAATATTTAGAGCTCGCTTAAAGCGCATTTGGTTCCATTATGGCGACTGAAAAATAAAAAAATAAAATTTTAGTCAATCCTCGTAACTATCATTACTTTTTTAGTTAATTTTGTATTTGAGATATACAGGAGAAATATTTACAAGCGAAATAATGAAAGCTATCAGTATTCTTTGTTTATTTTTAACATCAATTCTTTGAAATCATTTGAGAGTTCAAATACATTTCAAGTTCTTTTGATAGATTTGAAAGATTTTCATGGGTTTAAAAATATTTCAAAAAATTTCACAGAATTTTAATAAATCTCTGAGGATTTCAAGAGATTTCAACAATAACTAAGGATTTGAACGGTATTTTTTAGAAAACTTTAATGAGTAATTCAAATTTTAGTTGTATTCAAGGAACTGAAAATTATTTATCCTTATTTTAATCAATTTTCATGATTTCTAAAGATTTCAAGGGGTTTTAAAGAATTTGGAA
>CAKNXH010084118.1:0-15722 GCA_932178445.1 Andricus quercusramuli
CATATATCATATATCATATATCATATATCATATATCATATATCATATCACATATCATATATCATATCACATATCATATCACATATCATATCATATCATTTTAGTTTTCATAGAGGTGTAAAGTAGAATACTTTACAAACTCTAGAGGTGTAAAGTGAGAAGCTCAGAAATCGGCAACTTTCCAAAGTCTACGCAGGCACGGAAAATCGAACTTTCCGCAGACGTG
Organism: Andricus quercusramuli; assembly: GCA_932178445.1. Taxonomy (NCBI): domain Eukaryota; kingdom Metazoa; phylum Arthropoda; class Insecta; order Hymenoptera; family Cynipidae; genus Andricus; species Andricus quercusramuli. The sequence continues at coordinate 226 of CAKNXH010084118.1, forward strand.
CTGTGAAAATGAATATTTTCTTCATTATCACATCATTATCGTATCATTTTGTCATTTCCAAGTCCATGTTGCTGCGAACATTTTATCGGCTGTCAAAAATTCAGATGTCAAACTTAGTAACTCAACATTAGTATAAAAGCTCGAAGTTGTTAACATAGAAAGGAACATATGAATATCGTTTTACGTGATTTCATTTAAAGTCTCAGTTTTTGGCATTGAATTTTTAATAACCGATAATAACCCATCAAATACATAGTGAACAGGAATATATGTCACTAAAAATGATCTTCGAATCTAAGAAAATATTCAATTGACAAACAGTGCGCAGAAATATGTACTTAACAGTGAAAATATGACACGTGTTTTAATCAGTTGATAATCTGTTCACAATACAGTGAATATTTTTAACAACAAATTTCGATACATTATACAACTCTCCGAAGACAGTAAAGACAATACAAAATTATCATTTACACCTGTTTAGGCTATCTCATAAAATATATTTTCAATGATATTTGTAATTATTTTATATCCTGCCTCACAATAGCCTGTGGACACAATATTTCTCAAAAAATGTGCTTCTCTTGAAAGTACATATGTCCAGAGGAATAATTTCTTCTGCATCGAGCCCAAAATTTTGTTATTTTCGATGCATATGTAAATATAATTACAAATAACAATACATTCGTAACTTTTTGTAAATTTAAAAGAAGGACTTATAAGTTAATGATAAACGTATAAGTTATTGAAAATTATATAACATAAAAATAAATGTAGAAAAAAATTTTCAAGAATATGTTCTGAAAACATTTTATGAAGATATTCCATTAATATCTCAGCCAATGTTTCAGCAACATTGCGCGGCAATATTTAGGCAAGATTTCGTGAACACTTTTCACACACATAAAGCGAGCGCTATTTAAATATTCTTTTGAAATGTTTCACAAATATTCTTGAACAATATTGCCTGGGTCGGAAATTTTAATGTTTCTTGAACCTTGCTACTCTCTAAATCGGAATTAATGAAATTTCACTAATTGATAGTGAAATTCCACTAATTCAAATATAGAGAAGTCGGTCACTAACGATTAGTAGAAAACTACTAATTCGATTAGTGGAAATTGTCCACTATTAAAATTAGTGAAATTCCACTAAGCAATTAGTATTCCGTGCGGCTACAGTGTTTACTAATTGAATAGTGAAAATTCACTAATTGAATAGTTAAAATGCACTAATTTTTAGTGACAAAGTTAATATTTTCAAAATCCATATAAATTGACAGAAGAGTCTTAAAAATGGTGAAATACAAATAATATGCACTATTATAAATTTATCTAAGTTCATTTACAGCAGTCGTCGTGGTTTCATATAAGTAAAGTTCTATGAAGGCCGTTCTAAATGATTAATCTTCAAAAATAACATTATTTCTTAACAAAGAGTGTAATATTTTAAATAAAAAACAGTTAAATTCAACAAAAAATACGAATTTTCAAAAAACTAGTTGAATTCTCAAATAAAACAGACTGATTTTCAAACCAAAAAGAGGACTTTTGAATCAAAAATGGAATAGTTACATGTTCAGTTTATATAATGACTTCTTAACAAAAGTAATGAATATTCGACTGAGAAAAAATAAATCTCACCAAATAGTGAGATATTTAATCAAAGGATGTATTTTCTACCAAAAATACATGAGTTTTCGACTAAAAAAGATCAATTTTTAACAAATACAAAAATAAATTGGAAAAAAATTTCAGTTGTTAACCAAAAATATAATACTTCAATTTTCAATATAGAAGTGAATTTCCAACCAAACAGATGAATTTTTGACAAAGAATTTTGAATTTCTATCAGAAAAGATAAATTTTCGATAGAAAATGGAATAGTTCCATTTTTAGTCAAGACAAATAGATTTTCCTAATTTAAAAATCTCATTTCCAATAAAATAGTTTAATTTTTGACTAAAATGATGAATCTTTAACCAAAAAATTAATTTTCAACCAAATAGTGAAATTTTCAATCAGAAAGGTGAATTTTCTAACAAAAAAGATTTTGATTTTTTATCAAAAGCAGTTGAATTCAACCAAAAATGTTGAATTCCACATGAATTCTCAACCCAAAAAGAGAAATCTTTAACAAAACAATTGAATTTTGGAACAAAAGGAATCATTTCTTAGAATTATTTCTTTTTACTATAAAAAACAATCGAACTCATGCATCCAAATTCACTGGTTTTACTTTTGGAATATTTTCCTAAAATTAATTTTTTTCAAACACCAAATCACTCTGAATTTTGCTAGGAATCTTAAGAAAAAGTTGCTATTCTTATGAAAGCTTTCAAAATTCTTGGGATAATTTAAAGTGCCTCTTAAAATTATTTGAAGTTTTTCCAAACCAATAAGTGTTCCATTTTTATTTATACATCAAAATTCAAAAATTTCACTTTAAATAATTTTTTTTTAAATAATGCAATCAAAGTTGTAATTGTCAAACTTCAAATTTAGCTCTCTCTAAATTAATTTGAAAAGTTAATAACTGAACGTAACATTAAAATAACAAGTTGGAATCGACCTTATTTTAAACTCGTGAATAATTTTTCAAAAAAGATAAAAGATAGAAAGATTATTTTAAATTGCATTATATCATCAAACAATATAAAATTTGAGATATTTCCAGTGATTAGATAGATTTTTCTTCTAAAAATGGGTTGAATGCCGGATTAAAAAACAAACCACCCTGCAAATGGCCTTGTGAATGTTAAAATCGACATTCAGTGTCAAAACCCTGATAAGAGCGTTCTAAAACTTTGTTAATAATAATGTTTTCATACCTATCAAAATTTTTGCAGAATCTTCATCTAGTGAGACATCTCTGTCATCGCATAATTCCTTTGCCAACTCTTTGATTGTTGTTTTGATTAACCTAGCTATTAACCTAGAATAGTTATAATATTACAATTTATTGATTATAATAATATATAATATAGCTGATCAAAATCCTTTGATTCATACATTCATTCACCACAATTCAACAATTCGAGACCGCTTCCATTCGCTTCTGACACTACTGACACAATTGGTCGAAATCATTACAGTTCACTTATTCGTTAGTGATCGCGCTAGGTTACTATTGAATTAGTAAAGCGTAGTTACTAAATAATATTGAACCATGTTCACTAATTGATATTATTAAAACTTATACTAATTTATCAGTAAAGTACTTACTATTTTAAAAGTCAAACCTCAAAATATTACTACCCACACACGGAAAAAAGTAGATAGTTAGATTCACTTTCACGTATTCTTAACTTCAAGTTTACTTGTTCACATTGTACAAGAAACAATTTAAATAGTTTTTTATACTGAATGAGATTGTAATCTCAAAATATACAAAACCTAAAGTCAGCATTACTACTTCAAATTGTAAAAAGAAAGATTACTAAGAACAAGTAGCTTCAATAACTATTTGGAATAGTACAGTTGAACATGTAACCTGTATGAATAACTAATTCACATAGTAAGCAAAGCATTGTGAGTTTGACTTTTGCAAGTGAGTTCGATCTCCTTTTTCGCATTGCAATAAGCACTGCGCGAGATTGTTAGCCCTACTATTAAAAATTGTGAGAACTTCAGTGGCATAACTAGAAACGTGTAGGCCCTTTCCGAAAAATTTTTAGGCGGTCCGCTTGAAATTAAAAAAGAAGGACGACTTATAACTTGCTTATCAGTAAAACAACAGATTTTCGCTTCTCAATCTATAAGACAGACCACCCACTGACATTTTACAAAAGGAAATAAATTGTCAGAAACTATTTTATAATGGTTTCTCTTTTTTCATAATATTAGTTGAGATAATTGTTGTAAATAAACATAGTGAATTACTCTATACTTCGATACAGTTTTTTTGTTTTGTACCAAATTTTCAGAATATAAAAATATTATGAAAAATTATAAATAAAAAAATACTTTTTTTTTACATTTCTTCTGCTATGGAATTTTTTGCTTATGATATTTTTAATTCCTTATAACGATAAAAATGATTGAGATCGTACTTGATTCAGCCACCCAGGTTCAAATATTATATTATATGGAAGAATTTTTTTTAGTAGAATAATGCATCGTTTTCGACATATCATTTTTTGAATCAATAATTAAATAGTATATTATGCACCTAGGGGGAGAAAAAGTGCCTCTCCCCCTTGGCGCATAAGATATTTTTCATAAGAAATGGATGATTTCAGACATTTCTCGAAATACAGTCATGATTTCAGTCCATATTAGATTTTGTATAATGAAGCATGAAATTAATGTTAACCTAATCTATGGTAATTTTAAAGGTGATTTATGGTAACTTATCATAGATTATCCAAAATTCATTTTTTTAAATTTCCATAAATCGCCGGAAATTTATGGAAAACTTCGGTAATTTGTGGTAATTTTACAGGTTAATATGGTAACTTACCCAAAATTCATTTTAAAAAATTTCCATAAATTTATGAAAATGTTCCATAAACTTCCGGAAATTTATGGCAAATTTTGGTAATTTATGGTAATTTTACAGGTAAATATGGTAACTTACCATGGAATACCCAAAATTAATTTTTAAAAATTTCCATAAATTTCCGGAAATTTATGAAAAATGTCGGTCATTCATGGTAATTTTACAGGTGAATATGGTCACTTACCCAACATTCATTTCTTTAAATTTCCATAAATTTCCGGAAATTTATGAAAAATTCCGGTAATTTATGGTAATTTTACAGGTATATATGGTAACCTTCCATAAATAACCGCAAAATTCTATTATCTGCAACCAAAATTTTCTCTCAGTTTTTACCGTTTGTGGGCTGATAATCATAAAATGCGAGCTCATAGTTGCATAATTTCCATTATTCATCTCTGACGTCACTTTTGAGTCCCTAGGGAGTAAAAAGTAGAGCTTTAGCCCCGCTTCATAGGCGTTGAAAAGGGCTGAAATCATGCATGTGCAATCAAAAAATAATTTGTAATACAATTTAAGTTCAAATTAATTTCCATATTTAAAGCAGTAATAATTTTTTCAAACTTTTCACATTGATGTTTGTAGAAGTCAATATCATTTATTAAAAATGTTTTTTTTCTCATTTTCTTAAGATTTTTAACAAAAATAAAATCTGCAATTCTACTGCGATATCGCGATCTTTAATATTCGTTTCTCGAAACCGTTTTTTTGTTGTATTAAACAGTTTTTATTCCAATTCAGCATCCCCATATCTCATGAGAAAAATTTTATTTTTGCAACAAATTTAAATTTGAATCACTATTCAATGTTTGTTTCATCTTAAAATAGTGATTTCAATTTTGCATTTGATATATTATCACAATGTTTAAACTATTTTTTTATTCATACACATTTCAGTTATGTAAATTAATGTTACGTTTCAAATGAAGGCAGATGATAATAAAGCAAAATTAAAAATTCCAAAGATTTCATTCGAAATCATTTTTTCAAGTCTTGATTTACAAAAATACAAAACATGTAGTTTCTAAAAATTATAATTTTAATCATTTTATAATAATACATATACATTACTAATAATATATTTACTGTGTGAGTTGATACTTTTAAGCAAAATATTTTTCCCTAGCTCGTTACAATTTATTAGATATCACCTGTAAGAGATTAATTTAAAAAATTGTAAGTAGACATTTATTTTCTTAGCTGGCCACGTTTTTCTCAGAGAAACCGCTTGATCGAGACTTTGTCAGAAAAATCTAAGCGGTTCCGTAGCTCACTTGACTAAGGCGTGCGCTATATTTAGGTTTTAGGACAGGTTTTAGGTAGGCAGGTAGGGTTCGATTCCCCAGCGGGGGCGATTTTTCAAAGCGTTTGAGCGTGCGATCATATGTGTAAGACTCTATGCGTGCGACTGCGTAAGAATAATCGTAAATTACGTTCAGTAATGATATATAACATAATTTTTTTCCTCCTCAAATCGATCGACATTGTACATTATTTTTGTTTTGTATAGAATGCGTGCAGTGCATATATACATATACATAAACGCGTTACGATGCGAAATCGGCAAAGTTACTCTTCACAGAAGGAAAGCTTACTACACGAAATAGTAACTTCTTCTCGCTGAGTGTTGATGGTTACTAAGTGGTGCAGTGCATCCTACTATTTGAAATTGTTCATCTTGCTCTTTTAAAGAGTCAGTTTAACATACCTGAACAAAAAATAGTAATTTTAACAAAATTCACGACGAAAAGCTGCGGTTCAATTTAAAATAGTTAGAACTAGTGGTTTCGAGAGTTCTTCTAACGATCCACTTTTTTCCGTGCATAACACGCAATGTTGCAGACATATTGCTGCAATATTTAATTGAAACATTGGCAACATTCCAAATGAATATTGCAGCAGCGTTCAAGCAACATGAAAATGTCCGACTCAGGCAATATTTGTCTGAAATATTTCAGTAATATTTCAAGAGAATATTGAATTGAGCTTGCCACATGTGTCTACAAAGTGTCCGGGAAATATTGTCAAAATATTGTCTCTTAATTTTCAGTAATATTTCTGTGCAACGTTGCCGAAACATTCTTTCGAAAATGTCGTCTAAATTTCAGCAAAACATTGCCTTCATTACCCTTAAAAGTTTCTATAGAACTTTACTTACATTTTTATAACGAATAACAAACAACAAATAAAGTATACACTGTTTAAAAAATCGAAGATGTTTGACAAATAAAGGGCCAGAATGGAATTAATAATAATTTGCTGGAGTCTAATCAACTCCATTCTGATCTTATATTCGATCAACAATTCCGCCTTTTTCACCAAAGTAAAGAAATTTAGTAGGTACTCGTCATTTAAATAGAATCAACTTTTGTGTGAATGGAATTTATTACATTTATAATAAAATACATCATATTTATTAGACTAGGGAAACATTTCGGAAACTGGTTGCATTTTGAAAAATTTAGTCGTCAATACGAATGTGAATGGAAATAAAGTAATATAGTTTCATTTATTAATTTTATAATTTCAATTTATCTTCCTCAAAATCGCCTTCTTCATCATCCGATTCTAGAAATTCGCCTTTAATTTAATTTTCTTCATGAATGAGCTCGCATTTCAGGTCTCGGCCCTGTTGATCTTTTGCTTGCTTTCTTATCCCTAAAAAAGATGCCCTTAATTCGTTTTGATACATTTATGAAAAAATTAAAAAATTTTACTAGCTTATCAGTTTTTATCAGTTTTTAGAATATTTCTTCACTTCAGAACATACTTTCGAGACGCATTAAAATAAAATTGAAATAAATATTAAGGTAAAAATGAGTAGCACTGAATAATATTTTTGTGGTATTTTATATAACTCTTTAGGCTACAATGCATTTTTGAAGTTCTGTAAATTATCTTACAAAATTGTTGGTCCCCTAGACACTTTTTTTGACTGTTGATACGATTTCTAGTCCAAGTGATGATGACTTGTGTCGATATTTTGCTTCAATAAAAGAATCGGACTTTCTGTCGACAACAAGGAACAAATCTTGCAGTACACTATGTATTTTATAGGTTTTGTTAAAATTCAATATCAAAAACTATTGCTTCGCACTCTGGTTTGTCGACTGTCAAGAATGCAGATGTCAAACTTGGTAATTCAGCCTTATCATATAGGCTCGAAGTTGTTAACGTGGAGATGAACAACTGAATGTTGTTATACGTAGTTGATTTAAAATGTCATTTTTTGACATTGCATTTTTTATGACAAATAAAACGAGTAGTCAACAGACATGGTTGCCACTAAAGTTCATCTTTGAAACTAAACAAATATTCTGATATCTTCCCCGTTCCTTTATGATTTTTTCCTTGTTGCGGGGAAAAAGCTCCATTCTGTTCCTGAACTCAAAAATCGACAGAAGGGGTCATCTCTTGGACAAGAAACAGTATCAACAGTAAAAAAATTCTAGGTGACAAACTTTGTAAGATCATTTAGACAGCTACAAACATTTTCGTATCCTAAAGAGTTATATAAAATACCACAAAAATATTTATGATTGCTAATCATTTTCACCTTAATATTTGTTTTAATTTTAATTAATGATTACAATAATCTTTTTTAAAAAGCCTTGTCTCAAAAATTATAAAAGTGTAGGATAATATAAGTGTCAGAATCATTTGGTATCTGGATAGATTATTCCATTGGGAAAAGAGGCAAATACTTATTTAAAAGTTTAGAGAACAAATTTTTATTTTTCATTTTTCACAATAATTCGAAGATTACCCGCAAATTATCAAAAATTGACATAATTTGTTTTCAAAATTCAATATTTTTTGAACGAGGGCAAGTGTTGTCGATTTTCTCTGTTTATTTGACACGGAAATTCTTGTTGAGACGACTTTGAAGTGGTAGGTATGTTTTGAAGTGAAGAAATATTCGAAGAACTAATAAAAACTGATGAGCTAGTAAATTTTTTTTTTTTAATGCATCAAAACCAATTAATGGCATTCTCTTTTAGGGATGAAAAAGCAAGCAGAAGATCAACAGGGCCGATACATGGAATAAGAGCTCATTCATCAGGAAAATGAAATTATATTACTATATTTCCATTCACATTTCTATTGATGACTATATTTTTTAATATTCAACCAATTTACGAAATGTTTCCTTAGTCTAATATGATGTATTTTATTACAGACATAATAAATGCCATTCACGCAAAAGTTAATTCTACTCAAATGACGAGTACTTGATTTCTTTACTCTGGTGAAAAAGGCGGAATTGTTGATCGAATATAGGATCAGAATGGAGTTGATTAGACTCTAGCGAATTTTTATTAATTCCATTCTGGCCCTTTATTTGTCAAACAACTTCGATTTTTTAAACAGTGTATACTTTATTTTTTGTTTGTTATTCGTTATAAAAATGTAAGTAAAGTTCTATAGAAACTTTTAAGGATAATGAAGGCAATGCTTTGCTGAAATTTAGACGACATTTTCGAAAGAATGTTTCGGCAATGTTGCACAGAAATATTACTGAATATTAAGAGACAATATTTTGACAATATTTCCTGGACAGACACATGCGGCAAGCCCGATTCAATATTCTCTTGAAATATTGCTGAAATATTTCCGACAAATATTGCCCGAGTCGGACACGTTTCAATTAAATATTGCAGCAATATGTCTGAAACATTGCGTGTTATGTGGGATTTAGAATGTTGCCAATATTTCAATTGAATATTCTAGCAATATTTCTGCAACATTGCGTTTTATGGGGCATTTTAAAATTGAGAAATGTTTCATCGAATGAATTTAAATTTTTTCGGAAAATGTTATCATTACAAAGCTTCCTCTATGACGAAGCAGAAGAGATGAAAAAATTAAACTTTTTTTCTAAATTAATTAAAAAAGTACTCTAATAAATTAAGGGTAAGGTATTCTAATTTTGAAAGAGTGCAGCTAAGATCTTATAAAATACCAAGTTGTGTCATTCCCCTTGACAGAGATGCAGACTCACATAAACCCTGGGTGATTAAAGTGAACTTGGGGGGCGACTAACACTGTATAAGTTCCCTTGTATCTCGCCACTTTGCTAAATTATATAAATCAAGAGCCCTTCTCGTCAAGGGTCCTTACCAGGGGCGATACTTAATGTCCCTTCTTCGTCACTCTTAGACCAATTTTCACCCTTTTCCTTCCAAAATCTTATGAAAGAGTTGACCCTGCCACCACAGTTCTTAATCACTTTATAATTACTGAAGTGGCTTTTCAACCTGGGGCAAAACACCCTAGGCTACTTTTCTAAATTTCTTTCGCAAATTTAACGGAAATCCCGAGAGTAATTTGCTTCTCTTAGTTTAATTTGTAAGAGACTATAATTAATATAGTGAGAAAATATCTTTGCTAGAGTTCTTAAATGCCCAAGAATTTATGTTGAGCGAATGCTCTCGAGAATAGCATTTGTAGAGCATTTAAGAAAATTCGAAGCACTTATTGTTTAAACAAATATGTATATATATATATATCATAATTGATACATATATTTTTACAAAAACATTTTAGAGTGAAATAAAAATATACTTTTTTTTTTAATTACAGAGTTGCTACCGGTCAGGTAATTCCAGAAAGTCAGGGAATGTTAGGGAAAACCTGACAGAGTTAGGGAATTTTCGATAAATTGAAATTAATTTTATCATTGCGGTTAAAAATCCCAACTATTTGGTTGAAAATTAATCTGTTTTGCTTGAGGATTCAAACCATTTTGTATAAAATTCATATTCTTTGGTTCAATTCAACTCTTTCGGGTATAAAATTAAAATCCTTTTTGGTTGAAATATCAAGTTTTTTGTTGAAAATTCAATTACTTTGTTGGAAGTGGAACTGCTTTGTTAAAAATTCATTTATTTGGTTGATGATTCATCATTTAAGTTGAAAAACCTTACTTTCATTCAAAATTTAGTTGAAAATTATGTTTTCTAGATGAAAATTAATTGTTTTAGCTGAAAATTTAACTCGTACATGGTTGGTTCATAATTTATCTTCTTATGTTAAGAATTCAAATATTCGGTTTGAAATTTCTGTATTTTATTGAAAATTCGAATTTTGTGGGAGAATATTTAATCTTCTTGGTGACTAATTCATCTTTTTGGTTGGAAATTCCTTCAAAACTTAAAATATTTGGTTAAAATTCATGTACTTTGTTAAAAATTTATCTTATTGGTTAAAAATTGATCTTTTTTTTTTGAAAATGAGATTTTTCTTATTTAGAATTAATTTTTTCAGCTGAAAATGTAACTTCCATTTTTTGTCTTAAATTTCTATTTTTTTATTGAAATTAATTCCTCTTCGTTAAAAATTATACTATTTCATTGAAAATTAAATTTTTGTACTTGAAGATTTATCAATTTAGTTGGAAATCCACTTCAACTATTCAATTTTTTGTGAAAATTTTACCTTTTTTGATAAAAATGTAATCTTTTCCATTAAAAATTTATCTATTTAGTAAAAAATGTTACTATTCTATTTTTTGTTGAGAATTCATTTCTTTCATTGGAAAAAAGCTAGTTGAAAATCAGTTTTTTTGTTGATAGGAAAATCATCTTTTGGATAGAAAAATCCACTATTTGGTCAAAATTTCATATTTTTGGTTGAAAATTCATCATTGTGTTAAAAACTAATTTCTTCGGTTGAAAATTCGTTTCTCTTTAGTTGAAAATTATTTTTCCAACTCAAGGTACAATTATTCCATTTTAGCTTGAAAATTTATGTTTTTAGTTGAATATTAATTAATTTTGCTGAAAACTCGTGTTTCTTTTTTAATTCACTTTCCCAACTGCAAATTGAAATATTATGTTTTTGGTTTTTAAATTTATCTTTTCTAGTTAAAAATTGAATTATTTCGTTGAAAATTCGTTTTTTTTTGGTTGAGCATTTATTTTTCTGACGTTTTAACTATTATAATTTTGGTTGAAAATTTACTTTTTTTTATAGAAATGTAATTTTGTGTAGAAAATTTAACTATTCTATTTTTTGTTAAGAATTCATTTCTTTTGTTGAAAAATAACTATTTAGTTGAAAATACTTTTTTTTTGTTTATGGAAAATTCATTTTTTCGGTTGAAAATTCCACTATTTGGTCAAAAATTCATATTTTTGGTAGAAAATTCATCATTGGGATTAAAATGTAATTTCTTTCGTCAAAAATTCGTTTTTTAGTTGAAAATTAGTTTTTTGAATTGCACATGCAACTATTTCGTTTTTGCTTGGAAATATATTTTTTTACTTGAAAATTAGTTTTCCTTTGTTTCAAAGTTACTCTTCTAACTGCAAATTGAACTATTACATCTTCGAGTTGTAAATTTATCCTTTTTAGTTGAAAATTTATATATATTCTATTGAAACTGTATCTTTTTTGTAAAAAATTCAATAAAATTGAATTCTTTTATTGAGAATTTTTTTTTCGAAAATTGATGGTTTTAATTGAGAATTCAATTCTTCCATTTTTGTTGAAAAATCATTTTTTTAATGAAAAGAAAACTATTTGTTGAAAATTCACTTTTTTGGCTGAACATTTATTTTTCCAACAAGGGCGCAGTACGCAGGTACTCACATGCGGAGATTGCGCAATATTATGTATTCCAATTCGAAACGTTTCAGACGATCCCCAATTGCGCAGTTGAAAAAGTCGCGGACCGTTAACATCACTGGTATGCATTTGCGCATTATGCATCATGTCAGTGTTTTTAAAGTGTTTTTCTTAACGTATAACAACTTGTCAACTGAAAATCAATATAAAAGAATCAAGAAATGGCTAAAATATTGCGCGGCATATTGAGTAGTGCAGCATGCGTTCGCGGCCATGCTAGGCTAGGCGGAAATATCAGCTGTCAGGAAGGTTAGCATATATGGGACTGCAACTGCACACGCGTTTTTGGAGAGAGTCTGACTAGTAATATTTCTCAAATGTAGAATCTATTTTCTCAGATATTGTTCATTCTTTGGCCGATTGACGACCTTTCAGTGTCACGAAATACAAGCGATTTTTCGAAATTTGAGGCTAGAGTGCCATTAACCACTTTCGGACATTTGATCTTTTGTGACACTGAAAGGTCGTCAATCGACAAAAGAATAGAACATGACTGAGAAAATAGATTCCACACTTGAGAAATATTACTATTCGTACATTTACGACTTACTTTAACGTTTAGAATATTTTCCCGAAAAAGTTGTCTGCATTTCCATGACGTCATGCTAGAATACTCAATTCAAGGCCTCCCGCTCTTCGGGCCTCTTTTTTTAATTGGTCAGCCACTGACGCCTGCGTGACCGTACAGCCCGTACAGGAAATATATTTAGTTGCAAATATGTCTTCTTTGATAGAAAATTAATCTTTTCAGTTAAAAATTCATCTATTTTGTAGAAAAGTCACCTTTTTTGGTTCAATTCAACTGTTTTTTTTATTTAAAATTATAATCTTTTTTTGGTTGAAAATTCAATTACATAGTTGAAAGTTGAACCATTTTGTTGAAAATTTGTTTATTTTTTGGGCGAAGACTCATCGTTGTGACTGAAAATGTAACTATTTTGTTGAAAATTAGCCATTTAATTTTTTTTTTGGTAAATTGAACATTCCTATTTTAAAACTAAACTATTTGGTTAAATTCAGCTGATTTTTATTGAAAATTAATATCTTTTCTCGTGGAAAATTCAACCAGTTGGTTGAGTGTTGGAATGAATTTGAAAAAAAATTATTTTTTGGTTGAAGATTCATCTTTCTGGCTAAAAATTTAATCTTTTTTTGGCAATTCGTTTTCTTTTTGATTGAAAATGATTTTTTTAAGTGTATTGTTTCGATTGAAAATGTAACTATTCCAATTTTGCTTGAAAATTGATTTCTTCATTTTAAACTTTAATTACCAGGTCAAAATTTATATATGTAATTAAAAATTCTCATTTTTTTGTAGAAAATTAACTTTTTTTGGTAAAAAAAACTTACCCATTTTGTAGAATTTTTGTTTTGTTTAATTCAACTGTTTTTGATTCAAAATTAACATCTTATTTGGTACAAAATTCAAACACTTGGTAGAAAGTTAAACTACATTCTTAAACAAAAATTTGTTGGTTGAAGATTTATTTTTTTTGTTTTGTTGAAAATTCGTTTTTTTGTTGATTTTTTTCTAGCCTGTAACTATTCTATTTTTGGTTCAAAATTAATTTTTTTAGTTGAAAATTCAACTATTAGGTAGGAAATTTATATATTCAGTTTAAAATACGTCTTCTTATAGAAAATTAATCTTCTTGATTTAAAATAGAAAAAATCGTAAAAAAGTAAATAAAATACCCAAACGTCTTTAAGATTTTCTAAAATTGTATCTATTAACCAGAAATCAAAATTAATTCCTCAAAATTTCTTGATCTCTGATTAAATCTATTGATTTATAGTAAAATTCCAAAAAATCTGAAAAGCCTTTCGAAATTCTATATTCAATTTTTTTAATGGAATGAAGTCCTACAATGAAAGAGATACTCGAAATTGTTCAAACATAAAATTGATTGGGATTAAATTCCGCATTGTCTAGATTTAAGCACAATCGGTTTATATTTAAGGGCTCCTTCTCTGAATTTCAGTATTTAGTCTTAAGTTCAAACAAATTTTAACCATTTTAAGTAATTTTTTACTGTGAATTTTTTAAGGTACTTGAAAAAAAAAACAGTAAAAAGAATACCTAAAAATTCTGAAATCCAGATTATGGCCGTTTTAAGTTCAGGCAATTTTTTACTGAATTTAAGTTCATCTCCAAATTTAAGTATATTTCTGAATTTAAGGTGTAAAAATTTTACGTAAACTCTCCTACTATAAACGCTTGACTTGTTTATATTTTAAAATTGGCTTTGCTCAAATTCCTCAACTTTTTTCTGGATTTAAGCAAAGTTGGTCTGAATTTAGGATCTCATCTGAATTTCAACATTGAATCTTAAATTCAGACACATTTTACTTAAAATGAGACCAATTTTTTCTTAAATAAACACTAATAACATTCCCATTTAATTCTCATCTTAGGCTCTAATTGTCGAGGAAGCGGAACCGGAAACGGCAAACAAAGACGCTCCAGGACAAATTTTACTTTGGAACAGCTCGCGGAGTTGGAAAGGCTTTTTGACGAGACCCACTATCCCGATGCCTTCATGAGGGAAGAACTTAGCCAACGACTCGGCCTGAGTGAAGCTCGCGTTCAAGTCTGGTTTCAAAATCGACGAGCCAAATGTCGCAAACATGAAAGTCAATTACACAAAGGTATTTTTCCCAGCTTACTTTAATAATTTAAAAAAAAAAAAAAAAATTAATCACGCTTACTACGCTGAGATTTGAACCCAGGCCTTTCGATTGCTCATGCCGGTCGAAATAACGAACGACTACGTAGCTTAGTAGTGAGAGCAGTCGAGCGGCAATCGAAAGACCTGGGTTCGAGTCCCAGACAGTGATGGGTAAATTTTTTGTTTAAAGGCCCACCAATTTCAATATATTTGAAAAAAAAAATATTTAGAGCTTGCTTAAAGCGCATTTGGTTCCATTATGGCGACTGAAAAATAAAAAAATAAAATTTTAGTCAATCCTCGTAACTATCATTACTTTTTTAGTTAATTTTGTATTTGAGATATACAGGAGAAATATTTACAAGCGAAATAATGAAAGCTATCAGTATTCTTTGTTTATTTTTAACATCAATTCTTTGAAATCATTTGAGAGTTCAAATACATTTCAAGTTCTTTTGATAGATTTGAAAGATTTTCATGGGTTTAAAAATATTTCAAAAAATTTCACAGAATTTTAATAAATCTCTGAGGATTTCAAGAGATTTCAACAATAACTAAGGATTTGAACGGTATTTTTTAGAAAACTTTAATGAGTAATTCAAATTTTAGTTGTATTCAAGGAACTGAAAATTATTTATCCTTATTTTAATCGATTTTCATGATTTCTAAAGATTTCAAGGGGTTTTAAAGAATTTGGAA
>CAKNXH010084126.1:0-19346 GCA_932178445.1 Andricus quercusramuli
GTAATCCACTTGTAATCCGAAGTGATGCTGGGTAATTCACTTGTAATCGGAGTAATTACGGGTAATCAACTAGTATTACTGAGTAATCCAGGAAAATTTCATTTTTACCCAAAGTAATTCGGGGTAATCCAATTGTAATCCAATTATTCCGAAGTAATCCACGTATAAGTCGGAGTAATCCACTTAAAATGCGAAGTAATCCACATTAATCCACTTGCACTCCTGCTATTTAATTTTTCCTTGAAAATTGATCCTTTTTCTTGGAAAATTCGTGTATTTAATTGAAAATTCGTATTTTCCGGTAGAAAATTAATCTTTTTTGTTAAAAATACACATTTTACGTTGAAAAATCAACTATCTGGTGGAAAATTAATTTTTTTGATTGAATGTCGAACTAAATTGTTGAATATTTATTTTTATGGTTGAAGATTATTGATTTTATTTGAAAATGATTTTGTTGCAAATTCAACTATTTTGTTGAAAATACTTTTTTTTTTGTTAAAACCTAATTTTTCCGCCGGGAATTTCACTATTACAGTTTTTTTTTTAAATTTATATTTTGATTTGAAGATTTTCGTCCAAAATAGATAAATTTGTAACTTCTTTTTGTTTACAAATATTTTCGTTAAAAATTTAACTAGTTTGTTGAAATTTGAACCAATTTGTTAAAAATTTAGTTTTTGGTTGGAATTTCCTTTTGGATCATTCAGAAAGAAAATTTATCTAGTGGTAAAGTTGGAAAATTTTTTGGAAATTCTTATTTCTAAACAAAAAATCAATTTTTAAATTGACAATATAACTATTCTATTTTTGTTGAAAATTGAACTTTTTTCTTTAAAATTCAAACTATTTAAATGAAAATTGATCTTTTTTAGTTGAAAATTCATGTTTTCTGTTGCAAAATTCGTTTGTTTTTTCGGTAAAAAATTAATCTTGTGGGTTGAAAATTCGTCTGTTTTGTAGAAAATAATTCTTCTTCATTGAAAATCAAACAATTTTTCTTAAATGTATCCTGTTTGGTTGTGGCTTGAAATTATTGGTTCAAAATTCATCTATTTTGGTTGACTTAAATTGTTTTTTTATTCAAAAATAAAATCTCTTTTGATTGAAATCTTAACGATTTCATTTTTCTTCTAAAATTGACCTATTTTGGGCAAAAATTGCTCCTCTTTGTGCAAAATTCAACAATTTTATTTAAAAGTAATCCTTTCTTGTTCAAAAATCGCAGGAGTCTAGTGTTGTCGATTTGGTTGAGGATTCAACTTTTTTTTATTTCTTCTATTTTTAAAGCATTTTAGCATGTGCATCCTCTTATCGATACAGTTGAAATTTTTTTTTTTCATTATTTTTGAAGGGGAGGGGGGTCCACATATAAAGGTATGTAGTCTATAGAAACAAGAAGCCTATAAGAAATATAAGAAACATATAAACATAATACATATAAGCATATAAAATATGACAATTTTTTTTTTAATATAACATAATAAGAATTTGTTATACAACAAGAAATGGAAAACTGATGAAATGAAGCTGATGGAAAACTATGAAAAAAAAAGAATATACCATCTCTCCTATAAATATATATCACCTTTCTAAAAATGCGTAATGTACCATTGACAAAGAGAAGATTCGTAGCAGTATAGTATAATGATGATTATTCATCTTGGATGTCACGTGCGTCGTATCGCGTTTATCATATCGTTCCGAGGAATCATACAGGTTGCGGGGGTCAAAATTCAAATTTATCTATCAGAGATCATTTCTTGACAGCTGCTGGCCTGAAAACGCTGATAAAGATCGGCACGTTGTTTCTAAATTCTGATACCGTAAATCGTATGTGTCCAAAACCAAGAATTTTCCCATGTTAACTTATGGGAATTTGCGGATCATGGTGGCACGTAAAAAAACGATAAAGAACATAACCGATTTGGATGGTCTCCAGATGATGCAGAACTAGGAACAAAAAAAAACATATATACTATTGAAAGATAATTGATCTTGTATTAAGATCTCACCTGGTTAAAGATGCATAATGCCATTGACAAAGGAAAGAGTCGAAGCAGTGCCATAATATAATGATGATTTCTTATTTTTGATATAACGTGCTTTATATTCCATTAGAGATTATTTTTTGATGACCCCTATGGTCTAAAAACGCTGATGAAGATTGTCAGGTTATTTCTGAACCCTGGTACCATAACACTGTGTGTTAACAATAACCGATTTGGATATTCAGTTAATGTAGATGAAGGTTTACGAAAAGAATCATCTGTCCTATAAAAAGATGATAGATCTTGTGGTACGATCTCACCTTATTAGAGATGGTCATTGTCATTAAAGAAGGACATAGTCAAAGCTGTATTATCAAATTATGATTATCATTTATATCTAATGTCATGATCACTCCTAGTCTGAAAACGCTGATAATGATTGTCTCGTTTTTCTGAACCCTGATACAATTGCGTATGGTAACCGATTTTGATGATCTTTAGTTAATGCAAAACTAGGTATACAAAAAGAATCATATATCCTATGAAAAAATGATTGCTCTTGTCAAACGGTTTCACCTTATTGGAAATGTGTAATGCAATTGAAGAAGCCATTGGAATTCTAATTCATCTATCAAAGATTGTTTCTTAAGCAATCCTAGTCTAAAAACGCTGATAAAGATTGTGACGTTCTTTCTAAATCCTGATACCACAAATCGTATGCTGATAATAACCAATTTGAATGGTCTTCAGTTAATGCAGAACTAAGAACACAACAAAAATCATCTCTACTATAAGAACATAATTGATCTTGTGTTAGGATCTCTCCTTATTAAATATACGTAATGCCATTTAAAAAGGATCCTGATATCATGAATTGTATGCTAATAATAACAAATTTGAATGGTATTTAATTACTGCAGAACTAGGTAGGTGTAGCCACCCTACAGTAGATGTGAAAAAATCAACAACATTTGCCTGCATCATTTTCCAAAAATAAACAGAGATGATCATTGTTAAATAATGCTTGCATATTCAATTAGGTATTCTTATAGAAAAAAATATCAAGGAATTAGTCAATTAGCTGTATTAAACATTTTTATTAGACCTGGTCAGGGGTACGATTTTGACACCTTTGTCCATCAATAGATAATCGTTTCTGGTATTGCTCCTGGGCAAGTCATAATACTCAATTCTAGTTAATTATCATTTATTATTAGCATACTTACAATCAAAATCAATTTATTAAGTAAATAATAGTTGAAACTATGATTATTACAAAAAAACGCAAAAGTTTGTATTATTGACATTATTTTCATCTCTGATACTTCGTAAGATTGGAACGATTGGTACATGTTTGATCTTTGTACCATTCAACCTGACTTGCGATGACAGAAAAGAGCAGCTTTATTACATACCTTATTCCCAAAAATCATATCTTTTCCGAAAGGCTCCTTAAAACACATCTAAAATGTATGAGCTTTTTAATAACTAATGATTTACACTATTTTTTAGTTTATTATTTATAAACATTTGAATTTAAGAACTTTACGAATAAAAATGAACAAATGGACACAACATTTAACTTAAAACAACTGCGAGATAGACGCTGACGAAGATTGCCACATTCTTTCTAAATCCTGATACCACAAAGCTTAAGCTAATGATAACCAACTTTGATGGTTTTCAGTTGATGCGGAACTAGGCACAAAAAACAGCTGTCCTATAAAAATATTATTGCTGATGTCACGAGCGTCGCATCATGTTTATCTTTTCAAGGAATCATGTAGTTTGAGGGTTCAAAATTTTAACTCATCATACAAAGATTATCCCTCGATTACTCCCAGTCTAAAAACGCTGATGAAGATTATTAAATTCTTCTTAAAACCTGCTACAACAAATCGTATGCTAATAATAATAACCAATTTGGACGGTCTACAGTCAATGCAGTACTAGGTAAAAAAGAAAACATCTATCCTATGAAAAAATGATTGATCTTGTAGTACGATGTCATCTTATTGAAGATACTTAATGCCCTTGAAATAATAAAGAGTTCAAGCAATATTATAATTTAATGATTGTCATTCGTCTATTATGTCACGAACATTTTATCAGTTTTATTCTTCCAAGGAATCATATGTTTCAAAATTCTACTTCATCTATGAAACATTAATTCTAGATCTCTCCTAGTCTAGAAATGCTAATAAAGATTGTCACTTTTTTTCTAAATCCTGATACCACAAATCGTATGATAATAATAATCAATTTGGATGGTCTTCAATAACTGCAGAATTAGATACACAAAAAACTTGCAGTA
This sequence comes from Andricus quercusramuli, assembly GCA_932178445.1. Taxonomy (NCBI): domain Eukaryota; kingdom Metazoa; phylum Arthropoda; class Insecta; order Hymenoptera; family Cynipidae; genus Andricus; species Andricus quercusramuli. The sequence goes on from CAKNXH010084126.1 coordinate 4,306, forward strand.
AGATATTACCTTATTAAAGATGCGTAATGCCATTGAAATAGGAAAGGGTCGAAGCTGTATTATAATATGATTATTATTCATATGTGATGTCACGAGAATTGTATCGTGTTCATCATATAGGATGGTGAGTCAAAAATCAAATTCATCTGTTAAAGATTATTTCTTGATTACACCTAGTCTAAAAACGTTGATAAAGATTGCTACATTCTTTCTAAATCCTGATACCACAAATCGTATGTTGATAATAACCGATTTGGATGGTCTTCAGCTAATGTAGAACTAGATACACAAAAAACATCCATCATGTAAAAAGATGATTGGTCCTGTAGTACGATCTCACCTTATTAAAGATACGTAATGCCCTCAAAATAATGAAGAGTTCAAGAAGTATTATAATTTAATGATTATCATTCATCTCTGATGTCACGAGCATTGTATAGTGTTTATCATATAGGATGGTGGGTCAAAATTCAAATTCATCTATTGAAGATTATTTCTTGATGTCTCCCAGTCTAAGCACGCTGATAAAGATTCTTACTTTCTTTCTAAACCCTGATACCACAAATCGTATGCTAATAATAACCAATGAGGATGGTCTTCAATTACTGCAGAACTAGGTACAGATAAAAACATCTACCCTATAAAAAGATGATAAGTTTTTTAGTACTGTCTCACCTTATTAAATATGCATAATGCCACTGGAAAAGGAAAGAGTCGAAACTGTATTATAATATAACGATTAATATTCATATCCGATATCATGAGCATTGTATCGTGTTGATTACATAGGATGGTGGGTCAAAAATCTATTTCACCTGTTAAAGATTATTTCTTGATTACTTCTAGTCTGAGAACGCTGTTGAAGATTGTCACGTTCTTTCTAAACCCTGATACCACAAATCGTATGCTAATAATAACGGATTTCGATGGTCTTCAGTTATTGCAGAACTAGGGAAATACAAAAAAGCATCTATCCTATAAAAACATAATTGATATTGCAATAAGATGTCACCTCATTTAAGATGCGTAATGTCATTAAAATGATGAAGATTTGAAGTAGTATTGTAATATAAAGTTCATTATTCATCTCGGATGTCACGAGCATTGTATCATGTTTGCCATATAGGATGGTGGGTCAAAAATCAATTTCATCTGTTAAAGATTATTTCTTGATTACTTCTAGTCTAAGAACGCTGTTGAAGATTGTCACGTTCTTTCTAAACCCTGATACCACAAATCGTATGCCAATAATAACCGTTTTGGATTATCCTCAGCTAATGCAGAACTAGGTACACAAAAAAGCATATATCCTATAAAAGCATAATTGATCTTGAATTAAGATTTCACCTCATTTAAGATGCGTGATGCCATTCAAATGATGAAGATTTGAAGCAGTATTGTAATATAATGATTACTATTTATTTCGGATGTCACGAGCATTGTATAGTGTTTATCATATAGGATGGTGGGTCAAAAATCAAATTCATCTGTTAAAGATTATATCCTGATCACTCCCAGTCTAAGAACGCTGATAAAGGTTTTCACGTTCTTCCTAAATCCTGATACCACAAATCGTATGCTAATAATAACCAATTTGGATGGTCTTCAGGTAATGCAGAATTAGATGCACAAAAAACATCTATCCCATAAAAAGATGATTGGTCTTGCAGTAAGATATTACCTTATTAAAGATGCGTAATGCCATTAAAAAAGAAGAAAGGATCAAAGCTCTATTATAATATGATTATTATTTATCCTTAATGTCACGAGCATTGTATCGTGTTAATCATATAGGATGGTGTGTCAAAAATCGAATTCATCTGTTAAAGATTATTTCTTAATTACCCCTAGTCTAAAAAGGCTGATAAATATTGTCACATTCTTTCTAAACCCTGATACTACAAATCGTATGCCAATAATAACCAATGAGGATGGTCTTCAATAACTGCAGAACTAGGTACAGATAAAAACATCTACCCTATAAAAAGATGATAAGCTTTATAGTACTATGTCACATTATTAAATATGCAAAATTCCACTGGAAAAGGAAAGAGTCGAAGCTGTATTATAATATGACGATTATTATTCATCTCTGATACCACGAGCATTGTATCGTGTTCATCATATAGGATGATGGGTCAAAAATCAAATTCATCTATTAAAGATTATTTGTTCATCACCCCTTATCTAAAAAGGCTGATAAAAATTCTCACTTTCTTTCTAAATCCTGATCCCACAAATCGTATGCTAATAATAACCGATTTGGATGGTCTTCAGCTAATGCAGATTTATGTACAAAAAAAACATCCATCCTATAAAAAGATGATTGGTCTTTTACTACGATCTCACCTTATTAAAGATACGTAATGCCCTAAAAATAATGAAGAGTTCAAGAAGTATTATAATTTAATGATTATCATTCATTTCTGATGTCTCGAGCATTGTATCAGGTTTATCCTCCCGAGGAATCATATGTTTAAAAATACTACTTCATCTATCGAATATCATTTCTTGATCTCTCCCAGTCTAAAAACGCTAATAAAGATTGTCACTTTCTTTCTAAACCCTGATACCACAAATCGTATGCTAATAATAACCAATGAGGATGGTCTTCAATTACTGCAGAACCAGGTACAGATAAAAATATCTACCCTATAAAAAGATGATAAGTATTTTAGTACAATCTCACCTTATTGAATATGCATAATGCCACTTGGAGAGGAAAGAGTCGAAGCTGTATTATTATATAACGACCAATATTCATATGTGATATCATGAGCATTGTATCGTGTTTATCATATAGGATGGTGGGTCAAAAATCAAATTCATCTATCAAAGATTATTTCTTGATTACCCCCAGTCTAAAAAGGCTGGTAAAGACGGTCACATTCTTTCTAAATCCTGATACCACAAATCGTATGCTAATAATAACCGATTTGGGTGATCTTCAGCTAATGCAGAACTAGGTACACAAAAAAGCATATATCCTACAAAAACATAATTGATCTTGCATTAAAATGTCACCTCATTTAAGATGCGTAATGCCATTAAAATGATGAAGATTTGAAGCAGTATTGTAATATAATGATTATTATTCATCTCGAATGTCACCAGCATTGTATCGTGTTTATCATCAAGAATGATGGGTCAAAAATCAAATCTATCTGTTAAAGATTATTTCTTGATCACCCCCAGTCTAAAAAGGCTGATAACGATTGTCACATTCTTTCTAAATCCTGATACCACAAATCGTATGCTTATAATCACCGATTTGGACGGTCTTCAGCTAATGCAGAACTACATACACAAAAAACATCTATTCTATAAAAACACGATTGATCTCGTAGTACGATCTCACCATATCAAAGATGCGTAATGCGATCGAAAAAGGGAAGAGTCAGAGCATTATAGTATAATGATGATTATTTATCTTGGATGTCACGTGCGTTGTATCGCACCGTGTTCATCATAATATCCTTCCGAGGAATCATATAGGTACGCATACATAATTGTAGGTGAGACCAGTTTATATTACAGCTATATAGTACAGTGCTGTATAGTGTTATGTCTTCGAAGAAGCCTTAAAGAGGTTCTTTCCTCTGGAGAACATCCTGCGTATTGTCAGAATCAGTGAATCACTGATAGTTGGTTAAGGTAGTGCACGATGAGCCAGCTCTCTTGTCATCGTCTTCAAGGTCGGATTTACAATCGTTCCAATTCGCCTTTTTCCTCTACTTGCTAACAAGTTTCAAGGCATCCTCAGGGTTGACTTTTATTTTCAGAGAAGACTGACTGCTACACTTTTATGTAACTTTAGTCCTTAAAATTAATTTACATTCATTATAATCCTTTCATGGACTTATGAATAATTACGGATCATAAAAGCTGAGCTAATAAATCAGAAGGAGTGAACAATAAATAGCAGAGACAATTTTTTCAAGTGTTTGTGGAATAAGGATTTTATCTTCTATAGGGAATCTATAATAATTTCATCATCGTTATGGCATTATTGAAAGATTAGGATGTTATTATTGTGTTATATGGTCGTTATTGTTCTATAGTCGGTCATTCCGGTTTTTTTCTTTATTGTTTGCGATAATCATGTATTAATTAGGGAGCTATTCCACTTTCTCCTTATGCTATTTTGCAGGCTTTGACTTTGGGGTTGAATTTTCAAAAAATAAAAATAGATAGATAAAAATAATTTTATTCTAAGAAATTAATTTCCAACTGGAAAGATTAATTTATTACAAAACAAGATAAATTTTTAGTAGAAAACACGAATTTTTAACTGAAGAAGATTAATTTTTAATGCAAAATGGAATACTTAAATGCTCGGTTAACAAAATTAGTTTTTAAGAAAAGAAAAGTAATTTTCAGAAAAAAAAATTGAATTTCCACAACGAAAGAAATTTTTAACAAAATAGTTGAATTTTGAACCAAAGAAATGAATTTTCAACAAAATAATTCGACATTCAAATCAATTTTCAACCATAAAAAATGAATTTTTAACCAAATAGTTGAATTTTCAGCAGCAGGAAAACTAAGTTCCAATTAAAGAAATTCATTTTCAACCAAGAAGATTAATTTTCAACTAAAAAAAAAAAAAATTTCAACCCAAAATGGAATACGAAAATGCATAGTTAACAAAATTAATTTTTAACAAAAAATAAAAGATTCATCAATTAAATAGTAAAATTTTGATCAGAAAATTATAAATTTTTAACCAAAAATGGAATATTTGAATGCTTATTTAACAAAATTAAATTTCATTAAGAAAAAAAAAAGAATTTTCAACCAAATAGTTGAATTTTCAACCAGGATTTTAATTTTCAACAACATACATGATTTTGTAACTGAATAGTAAAATTTTTAACTAAAGAATATAAATTTTTAACCAGAAATGGAATATTTGAATGCTCACTTAACAAATTTGATTTTTGATCGAAAGAAAAAAAATTTCAAACAAATAGTTAAATTTTTCACTAAAGAATCAACTGTTCAACTACAATGATGAATCTTCAACCAACAAAAAAATGAATTTCCGACTAAAAAAGGCAAATTTTCAACCCAAAATGGATTCCTTGAATTCTCTGTTTAGAAATATATTTTTTAGCAAAAAAAAAACGAATTTTCAACAAAATAATTGAATTTTCAACCAAGAAGACGGAATTTCTGAAAAAAAGTCTTTTTAATAGAATTGTTGAATTTTGTACAAAAAAAATGAATTCTTGCCCAAGAAGATGAATTTTCAACCCAAAAGACTTAATTTCCACGAAACAAAAAATTCTTAACAAAATAGTAAAATTTTCAACTGAAAAATATAAATTTGTAACAAAAAATGGAATATTTCTAACCAAAAAATCATAGAAATGAATTCTTAACCAATCAGAGGAATTTTTAACAAAAAAATATCACTTTTCAATTGAACATATGAATTTTGAACAAAAAATGGAATAACTTAATTCACAGTTATAACAATTTATTTTTCAACCAGGAAAAATGAGTTTTCAGTCAAATAGTTGATTTTTAAACCAAAAAAAAAACGAATTTTCAATCAAGGAACGAAACTTTCTACCAGAAATACAAATTTTCAAAAAAATTCATTAATTTTCTTCCAAAATATTTCAATTGAATGGATCAATGTCCAATTAAAAATATTACTCTTCAACCAAAAATCGAATAGTTGAATTTTCATGTAAAAAAAAAAATCAAAAACAAAGAATTATGTCTCAAGAGAGTGAAAATTTTTGTTCAGATTTTTAGAAAAATTTTTAATGAGTTTTTATTTGTTATTATAAAATTTTTGTCAAATTTTTACTAGAAAGTTTATAATTGATACCAGTTAGGAACAAATAATAAATATTAATAATAATTCAAACAAAAAGGTTCCCAGTAGCTAGTACAAAAAAAATTTAATTGTAAATCAATTATTTTTGCTGCGTTTAATTAATTATTAATTTACTCCAAGTGAAAAATAGACAAATAGTTAACAATTTAAAAAAAACCGCAACTTTCTATCATCAGGCAAAGATAATATTATTGACAATAATAATACATTATTTAAACAATTATTTTTGCGAACTTGATTTAATTATTACTAAACTCTAAGTAAAAAGTGGACAAAAAGTAGAAAATTTCAGAAAAAAATGCAATTTCTAGTATTATTCAAATATAATATTATTAACAATAATAATATTTTGTTTGAAAAATAATCTTGGTAGATATTAATTAATTCTGAGCTCACCCTTATTGAAAATTGAACAAAAAGTAGAAAATGAAAAAAAGCGGTGACTTTCTAACTAGATTCTAAGAAAAAATTGCTAAAAACAATAATAAATTGTTCAAAAATTGTTTGTCAACATCCAGTTACCAGAAAAGTAGTGTTTCATTCATTAAAAACAATCTGCAGTAAAAAAAAAACGCAAAAAATCATAATTAGCATCAAAAACTCGCAAAACACATTTTTCCACTTATGTGTTTTTTTTTGGTCCCCTATAAAACAGACTTATGGGGTTGATTTTTAAATAGAAATGTTTTATTTGTATTCAATTCCTAATCACGAAAAGAAATTTTGTGTTTCAACTCGATTTAGTTAATATTGATGATTCTGAATTAAATTTACGAAAACGTATTTTTTTATGGGAAATACGTGTTAAGATTCATGGGGCTTACGTCACCTCTGAAAAGCATTTAAGAAAATATATAATAATAATTTACTTTTTGTGGATTCGAAAAAATTTCCGGGCGATATGGATAAAAATTCGAAAAAAATTCTCTAATGCATTTCAGAAAAAAATAATCAAAATAATTTTTATTGGACAAAAATTTGATTTCTTTGGTGGAAAATTAATCTTTTTGGTTAAATTTTTTTACTGAAAATTTATCTATATCATTTCTAGTTGAAGTGTTTAAGTATATTTATATTTTAAAAATCTCTATTGAAATTATATAATTACTTAACGCGTTGCTGATATTGTGAAATGAGTATCTGAATTTAATTTTCAAAATTATATGTTGTATATGTTTTAATTTTTCTGTAATTAGTTTGAAATGTTATTAATAAAATTATCTTCCAGATAGGAAAGTTAAAATTCTAAAAATATATGAAATAAAAATAATTTTAATGTTTGAATAGAAATAATTGTACGTTTTACTTAATTGAGGAACATGAACTGATTATTTACTTAAAGGTTACGTAATTAAATATTAGCTGTAATTTGTATGATAAAAGTATATTTATATTTGAAATACCTCTATTCCAATTACATAATTACTTTATGTGTTGCTGATATTGTGAAATGAGTATCTGGATTAATTTTTCAAAATTATATGACGCATATGTTTTAATTTTTTCTGGAATTAGTTAGAAAGGTCATTAATAAATCAAACTTTTGGATAGGAAAGTTTAAATTTGAAAAATATATAATGTGAAACTTATTCTAATGTTTTGTTTAAAGTACTTGTTTTCTTATTTAATTAAGAAACATAAATTGATTATTTAGTTAAAGGTTATGTATTTGAATATTAACTATAATTTGTGTGATAGAAGTATATTAATATCTTAGATACCCTTATTCCAATTATATAATTATTTCAAGTATTTGTGATGTTGTGAAATGAGTATCTGAATTCAATTATCAAAATATGTATAATTTGTTTTAATTTTTTCTGGAATTAGTTGGCAAGTTTATTAATCATACAAAGTTTTTGGATAGAAAAATTCACAGTTGGAAATTATATAAAGTAAAAATTATTCTAATGTTTCAATGGAAGTAATTGTTTGTTTCATTCAATTAAGGAACATTAATTTATTATTTAGTTGAAGTTTATGTATTTAAATATAAGCTACAATTTGTATGACACAAGTATATCTATTTTTAAATACCTCTATTCCAATTATATAATTACTTCATGTGTTGCTGACATTGTGAAATGAGTATCTGGATTAATTTTTCAAAATTATGTGACACATATGTTTTAGCATTCCTGGAATTAGTTTGAAATGTTATTAACATATTAATCTTTCAGATGGGAAATTTCAAATTCAAAAAAGATATCAAATAAAAACCATTTTAATATTTGAATGAAAATAATTGTACGTTTTACTGAATGAAGGAACATAAATTGATTATTTACTTGGAGGAAATAAGATTAATATTATCTACAATTTGTGTGATACGCGTATATTCATATTTGAAATACCTCTATTCCAATTATATAATTCCTTCAAAAAGTATGTGATGTTGCGAAATGAGTATTTGAATCCAATTTTCAAAATGATATGTTTCATTTGTTTCAATTTTTTCTGGAATTAGTTGGAAAGGTTATTAATAATACAAAGTTCCAGGTAGCAAAATTCAAATTTGACGAATATATAGAGTGAAAATTATTCTAATGTTTCAATGGAAGTAATTGTTTGTCTTATTGAATTGAGGAACATTGATTGATTATTTAGTTAAAGGTTATGTATTTAAACATCAGCTATAATTTGTGTAATAGAAGTATATTCATATTTAAGATACCTTTATTCCAATTATATAATTATTTTATGTATTTGTTGTGTTGTGAAATGAGTATCTGAATTCAATTTTCAAAATGATATGTTTCATTTTTTTCAATTTTTTTCAGGAATGAGTTGGAAAGGTTGATAATAAATAAATGTTTCAGGCAGGAAAATTTTTGATTGTATTATTTTTGATTGAGCATTACAATATTATATTAATTTGTAATTAATAATTAACAATTAATTTGTAATCACAAAAAAACGGAATAGTTGAATTTTCAGTTAAAAGAATTTATTTCAAACAGAAAGAAATAATTGTTTTCATTAGAATATCAAAATAATTGTTACTTTATATATTTTTCAATATTGAACTTTCCTATCTGAAATTTTAATTAATAATAGCCTTGTAAACTCATTCCAGAAAAATTAACACATATGCGTCATATAATTTTGAAAATTGAATTCAGATACTCATTTCGCAACATCACACACATATATATATATATGTTTGAATATAAAAATTCAAGAAATATATCAAATAAAAATCATTTTAATGTTCGAATGAAAATAATTGTACGTTTACTGAATGGAAGAACATGAATTGATTATTTACTTGAAGGAAATGAAGTTAAATATTATCTACAATTGATGTGGTACAAGTATATTCATATTTGAAATATCTTCATTCCAATTATATAATTCCTTCAAAAAGTATGTGATGTTGCGAAATGAGTATTTGAATTCAATTTTCAAAATGATATGGCACATATGTTTTAATTTTTTCTAGAATTAGTTGTGAAGGTTATTACTAATACAAAGTTTCAGATAGGAAAATTCAAATTTGAAAAATATGTAAATTAAAAATTATTCTAATGTTTCAGTGAAAGTAATTGTTTGCTTTATTTAATTAAGGGACGTTATTTGATTATTTAGTTAAATGTTATGTATTTAAATATTAGCTATAATATTTATGACACAAGTATATTTATATTCAAAATAGCTCTATTCCAATTATATAATTACTTCATGTGTTGCTGATATTGTGAAATGAGTCTCTGAATTCAATTTTCGAAATTATGTGTTTTATTTGTTTCAGTTTTTTCTTGAATTAGTTCAAAAGGTTACTAATAAATTAATCTTTCAGATAGGAAAGTTCAAATTCAAGAGATATATAAAATTAAAATCATTTTAATGTTTTAGTGAGAATAATTATACGTTTTACTGAATTAAGGAACATAAATTGATTATTTACTTGAATTAAATGAAATTGAATGTTTGCTATAATTTGATAGAAGTATATTTATATTCAAAAGACCTCTGTTCCAATTATATAATTCCTTCAAAAAGTATGTGATGTTGCGAAATGAGTATATGAATTCAATTTTCAAAATGATATGTTTCATGTATTTTAATTTTTTCTGGAATTAGTTGTACAGGTTATTACTGATACAAAGTTTTAGATAGGAACATTCAAATTTGAAAAATATATGGAGTAAAAATTATTCTAATGTTTCAGTGGAAGTAATTGTTTGCTTTATTTAATTAAGGGATATTAATTGATTATTAAGTTAAATGTTATGTATTCAAATATGAGCTATGATTTGTGTGATAGAAGTATATTTATATATATATATATATATATCATATTTCAGATACCACTATTCCAATTATATAATTATTTTAGGTATTTGTGATGTTGTGAAATGAGTCTCTGATTTCAATAATTTTCGAAATGATGTGTTTCATTTGTTTCAATTTTTGCTGGAATTAGTTCAAAATGTTATTAATAAATTAATCTTTCAGATAGGAATGTTCAAATTCAAGAGATATATAAAATTAAAATCATTTTAATGTTCGAGTGAGAATAATTGTACGTTTTACTGAATTAAGGAACATAAATTGATTATTTACTTGAAGGAAATGAACTTCAATATTATCTAGAATTTTTATGATACAAGTATTTTATATTTGAAATACCTTCATTCCAATTATGTAATTCCCTCAAAAAGTATGTGATGTTGCGAAATGAGTTTCTGAATTACATTTTCAAAATGATGCGTTTCATTTAAAAAATTTGTTTCTCTGGAATTAGTTGGAAAGTTTATTAATAATACAAAGTTTCAGATAGGAAAGTTCAAATTTGAAAAATATATAAAGTAAAAATTATTCTAATGTTTCAGTGGAAGTAATTGTTTGTTTTATTTAATTGAGGAACAGGAATGGACTATTTAGTTAAAGGTTATGTATTTAAATATCAGCTATAATTTGTGTGATAGAAGTATATTTATATTTTAGATACCTCTATTCCAATTATATAATTATTTTAGGTATTTGTGATGTTGTGAAATGAGCATATGAATTCAATTTTCGAAATGATATGTTTCATTTGTTTTAATTTTTCTGGAATTAGTTGGGGAGGTTATTGATAATACAAACTTTCGGATAGGAAAGTTCAAATTCAAAAAATATATAAAGTAAAAATCATTTCAATGTTTCAGTGGAAGTAATTGTTTGTTTTATTTAATTAAGGGACATTAATTGATTATTTAGTTAAAGGTTATGTATTTAAATATTAGCTATAATTTGTGCGATAAAAGTATATTCATATTTAAAATACCACCATTCCAATTATATAATTCCTTCAAAAAGTATGTGATGTTGTGAAATGAGTATCTGAATTCGATTTTCGAAATATGTTTCATTTGTTTAAATTTTTTCTGGAATTAGTTATAAAGGTTATTTACTGATACAAAGTTTCAGATAGGAAAATTCAAATTTGAAGAATATATATAGAGTGAAAATTATTCTAATGTTTCAATGGAAGTAATTGTTAGTTTTGTTTAATTGAGGAACATGAATTGATTATTTAGTTAAAGGTTATGTATTCGAATATTAGCTATAATTTTTGTGATAGAAGTATATTTATATTTTAGATACCTCTATTCCAATTACATAATTATTTTAGGTATTTGTGATGTTGTGAAATGAGTCTCTGAATTCAATTTTCGAAGTGATGTGTTTCATTTGTTTCAATTTTCTCTGGAATTAGTTCAAGAGGTTATTAATAAATTAATATTTCAGATAGGAAAGTTCAAATTCAAGAGACAAATAAAATAAAATCATAAAATAAATTGATAATTTACTTGAAGGAAATTAAATTTAATATTTGCTATAATTTGATACAAGTATATTTATAATCAAAATACCTCTATTCCAATTATATAATTATTTTAGGTATTTGTGATGTTGCGAAATGAGCATCTGAATTCTATTTTCAAAATGATATGTTTCATGCGTTTTAATTTTTCTGGAATTAGTTGTAAAGGTTATTACTGGTACAAAGTTTCAGATAGGAAAATTCAAATTTGAAAAATATATAAAGTAAAAATAATTGTAATGTTTCATTGGAAGTAATTATTTGTTTCATTTAATTGAGGGACATTAATTGATTATTTAGTTAAAGGTTATGTATTTGAATATTAGCTATAATTTGAATGATACAAGTATATTTATATTTAAAATACCTCTATCTAATTATATAATTATTTTAAGTATTTGTGATGTTGTGAAATGAGTCTCGGTATTCAATTTTCAAAATTATATGATACATGTTTCAATTTTTTCTGGAATTTGTTTGAAAGGTTAGGATTAAATTAATCTTTCAGACAGGAAAGTTCAAATTCAAAAAATATATAAAATAAAAATTATTTTAATGTTTGAATGAAAATAATTGTACGTTTTACTGAATTGAGGAACATAAATTGATTATTTACTTGAAGGAAATGAAGATGAATATTTGCTATAATTTGTATGATACAAGTATATTTATGTTTAAAATACCTCTATCCAATTATATAATTATTTTAAGTATTTGTGATGTTGTGAAATGAGTATCGAAATTCAGTTTTCAAAATTATAGGGCACATATGTTCCAATTTTTTCTGGTAGTAAAAATAACCCTGATAACTTAAGAATCAGTGACGAATCATTTGAAAAAACTGAAAAACTTTTTCATGAACATGATTGTCGTGGATTATTATAGTTAATTAATCCATAGCCAAATTGCATTACCAAATTGAAAAAATCTCTGAAATTTAAATGCGCACAAGTTTCACTGATACTTATCTCAGTTCGAATGACTCGCACTTTATTCATAATATTCCACCTTAAACAGGTAATTGAAAGCTTTTAAATGCACTGAATGATTTAATTCGAAAGCGACGAAGTTTGAATGGGACAAGTGACTTCCTCCTCTTCATCGAGGATTCAGAACGACTCGATCTTCAATATACTACTATATAAGTGGGTGCAACTTTTTTTCTTTTTTTTTTTCTTCTTTGTTCACATCTCTGACGATCATGCAGAACCATAAATAAAAAGTTGCTCATCTCATCCAAACTTGGCTGAAGGTGATCGCAGGGAATGAAGTAACGGAGGATAAGTCGTTGGTTAAGTGCTTTCCTGTCCTCTGAGGACGTGACTTTGACCCAGATGCACATACTCTGTTCTTCGGATAAAAACCAACGACAGTCTCAAGTTTGAAGAGCAGAGACATTTTGCGGTTTCATGAATACTTGTACCTATATGTACCCATATTTAATCCAGAAATGAGGGGTACTCTAGATGCAAGTCACGCTTTCTCTTATTAAAGTAAAAACAACCGAAAGGCGATATCAAAATTAATCTCATACTATCCTACATCCAGGACATAACAAACTTTGAGTCGTTTTCGCAAGAGTTATTCACTCGAAAACGATTATGGGAGAATGAGAGCAATTATGCTAATTGTAATTGTTATTGTAAATTAATTTCGAAAATTATAATTTCGCTGGAAAGTTTTGTTTTTCGGAATTTATTGCATACATATTATGAGAATCTGTATCATCATTAGAGAATGACAGAAATTATTTAACGTCTTTTCAGACATTAATATGCTTTTTCTAAAAAGTATTTATGATGTTGTGAAATGAGTATCTGAATTCAATGTTCAAAATGATATGTTTCATTTGTTTCAATTTTTTCTGGAATTAGTTGGAAAGGTTATTGATAAGTTAATCTTTCAGACAGGAAAGTTCGAATTTAAAAAAATGAATAAAATTGAAATCATTTTAATGTTTGAAGGAAAATAATTGTACGTTTTACTGAATTTAGGAACATAAATTATTTATTTACTTCAAGGCAATGAAATTTAATATTTGCTATAATTTGATACAAGTATATTCATATTCAAAATACCTCTATTCCAATTATTATAATTCCTTCAAAAAGTATGTGATGTTGCGAAATGAGTATCTGAATTCAATTTTCAAAATGATATGTTTCATTTGTTTTAATTCTTTCTAGAATTAGTTGTAAAGTTATTAATAAATTAATCTTTGAGGTAGGAAAGTTCAAATTCAAGAGATATATAAAAATAAAATCATTTTAATGTTTGAGTGAGAATAATTGTACGTTTAACTGAATTAATGAACATTAATTGATTATTCATTCGAAGGAAATTAAGTTGAATATTTGCTATAATTTGTATAATACAAGTATGTTTATATTCAAAATACCACTATTCCAATTATATAATCACTTCAAGTGTACGTGATGTTGCGAAATGAGTACTTGAATTCAATTTTCAAAATATGTTTCATTTGTTTTAATTCCTTCTGGAATTAGTTGGAGAGGTTAATAATAATACAAAGTTTCAGATACGAAAATTCAAATTTGAAAAATATATGAAGTAAAAATTATTCTAATGTTTCAATGCAAGTAACTGTTTGTTTTACTTAATTGAGGAACATGAATTGATTATTCAGCTGAAGGTTATGTATTCACATATCAGCTGAAATTTGTATGATACATGTATATTTATATTTAAAATACCTCTATTCTAATCATATAATTATATTAAGTATTTGCGATGTTGTGAAATGAGTATCTGAATTCATTGTTCAAAATGATATGTTTTATTTGTATCAATTTTTTTCTGGAATTAGTTGGAAAGGTTATTAATAAATTAATCTTTCAGATAGGAAAGTTCTAATTCAAGAAATATATAAAAAAATCATTTTAATGTTTGAATGAAAATAATTGTACGTTTTACTGATTAAAGGAACATAAATTGATTATTTACTTGAATGAAATGAAGTTGAATATTTGCTATAATTTAATACAAGTATATTTATATTCGAAATACCTCTATTCCAATTATATAATTCCTTCAAAAAGTATGTGATGTTGAGAAATGAGTATCTGAATTCACTTTTCAAAATATATTTCATTTGTTTTAATTCCTTCTGGAATTAGTTGGAAAGTTTAATAATAATACGAAGTTTCAGATACGAAAATTCAAATTTGGAAAATATATGAAGTTAAAATTAGTCTAATATTTCAGTGGAAGTAATTGTTTGTTTTATTTAATTAAGGAACATGAATTGATTATTTAATTGAATGTTATGTATTTAAATATTAGCTATAATTTGTGTGATAGAAGTATATTTATATTTTAGACACCTCCGTTCCAATTATATAATTATTTTAGGTATTG
>CAKNXH010084131.1:0-22407 GCA_932178445.1 Andricus quercusramuli
GTAATCCACTTGTAATCCGAAGTGATGCTGGGTAATTCACTTGTAATCGGAGTAATACGGGTAATCAACTAGTATTACAGAGTAATCCAGGAAAATTTCATTTTTACCCAAAGTAATTCGGGGTAATCCAATTGTAATCCAATTATTCCGAAGTAATCCAAGTATAAGTCGGAGTAATCCACTTAAAATGCGAAGTAATCCACATTAATCCACTTGCACTCCTGCTATTTAATTTTTCCTTGAAAATTGATCCTTTTTCTTGGAAAATTCGTGTATTTAATTGAAAATTCGTATTTTCCGGTAAAAAATTAATCTTTTTTGTTAAAAATACACATTTTACGTTGAAAAATCAACTATCTGGTGGAAAATTAATTTTTTTGATTGAATGTCGAACTAAATTGTTGAATATTTATTTTTATGGTTGAAGATTATTGATTTTATTTGAAAATGATTTTGTTGCAAATTCAACTATTTTGTTGAAAATACTTTTTTTTTTGTTAAAACCTAATTTTTCCGCCGGGAATTTCACTATTACAGTTTTTTTTTTAAATTTATATTTTGATTTGAAGATTTTCGTCCAAAATAGATAAATTTGTAACTTCTTTTTGTTTACAAATATTTTCGTTAAAAATTTAACTAGTTTGTTGAAATTTGAACCAATTTGTTAAAAATTTAGTTTTTGGTTGGAATTTCCTTTTGGATCATTCAGAAAGAAAATTTATCTAGTGGTAAAGTTGGAAAATTTTTTGGAAATTCTTATTTCTAAACAAAAAATCAATTTTTAAATTGACAATATAACTATTCTATTTTTGTTGAAAATTGAACTTTTTTCTTTAAAATTCAAACTATTTAAATGAAAATTGATCTTTTTTAGTTGAAAATTCATGTTTTCTGTTGCAAAATTCGTTTGTTTTTCCGGTAAAAAATTAATCTTGTGGGTTGAAAATTCGTCTGTTTTGTAGAAAATAATTCTTCTTCATTGAAAATCAAACAATTTTTCTTAAATGTATCCTGTTTGGTTGTGGCTTGAAATTATTGGTTCAAAATTCATCTATTTTGGTTGACTTAAATTGTTTTTTTATTCAAAAATAAAATCTCTTTTGATTGAAATCTTAACGATTTCATTTTTCTTCTAAAATTGACCTATTTTGGGCAAAAATTGCTCCTCTTTGTGCAAAATTCAACAATTTTATTTAAAAGTAATCCTTTCTTGTTCAAAAATCGCAGGAGTCTAGTGTTGTCGATTTGGTTGAGGATTCAACTTTTTTTTATTTCTTCTATTTTTAAAGCATTTTAGCATGTGCATCCTCTTATCGATACAGTTGAAATTTTTTTTTTTCACTATTTTTGAAGGGGAGGGGGGTCCACATATAAAGGTATGTAGTCTATAGAAACAAGAAGCCTATAAGAAATATAAGAAACATATAAACATAATAAATATAAACATATAAAATATGACAATTTTTTTTTTAATATAACATAATAAGAATTTGTTATATAACAAGAAATATAAACATTTATGAATCCTTAGCTAATGGAAAACTAAAAAAAAAGAATATATCATCTATCCTATAAATATATATCACCTTTCTAAAAATGCGTAATGTACCATTGACAAAGAGAAGATTCGTAGCAGTATAGTATAATGATGATTATTCATCTTGGATGTCACGTGCGTCGTATCGCGTTTATCATATCGTTCCGAGGAATCATACAGGTTGCGGGGGTCAAAATTCAAATTTATCTATCAGAGATCATTTCTTGACAGCTGCTGGCCTGAAAACGCTGATAAAGATCGGCACGTTGTTTCTAAATTCTGATACCGTAAATCGTATGTGTCCAAAACCAAGAATTTTCCCATGTTAACTTATGGGAATTTGCGGATCATGGTGGCACGTAAAAAAACGATAAAGAACATAACCGATTTGGATGGTCTCCAGATGATGCAGAACTAGGTACAAAAAAAAACATATATACTATTGAAAGATAATTGATCTTGTATTAAGATCTCACCTGGTTAAAGATGCATAATGCCATTGACAAAGGAAAGAGTCGAAGCAGTGCCATAATATAATGATGATTTCTTATTTTTGATATAACGTGCTTTATATTCCATTAGAGATTATTTTTTGATGACCCCTATGGTCTAAAAACGCTGATGAAGATTGTCAGGTTATTTCTGAACCCTGGTACCATAACACTGTGTGTTAACAATAACCGATTTGGATATTCAGTTAATGTAGATGAAGGTTTACAAAAAGAATCATCTGTCCTATAAAAAGATGATAGATCTTGTGGTACGATCTCACCTTATTAGAGATGGTCATTGTCATTAAAGAAGGACATAGTCAAAGCTGTATTATCAAATTATGATTATCATTTATATCTAATGTCATGATCACTCCTAGTCTGAAAACGCTGATAATGATTGTCTCGTTTTTCTGAACCCTGATACAATTGCGTATGGTAACCGATTTTGATGATCTTTAGTTAATGCAAAACTAGGTATACAAAAAGAATCATATATCCTATGAAAAAATGATTGCTCTTGTCAAACGGTTTCACCTTATTGGAAATGTGTAATGCAATTGAAGAAGCCATTGGAATTCTAATTCATCTATCAAAGATTGTTTCTTAAGCAATCCTAGTCTAAAAACGCTGATAAAGATTGTGACGTTCTTTCTAAATCCTGATACCACAAATCGTATGCTGATAATAACCAATTTGAATGGTCTTCAGTTAATGCAGAACTAAGAACACAACAAAAATCATCTCTCCTATAAGAACATAATTGATCTTGTGTTAGGATCTCTCCTTATTAAATATACGTAATGCCATTTAAAAAGGATCCTGATATCATGAATTGTATGCTAATAATAACAAATTTGAATGGTATTTAATTACTGCAGAACTAGGTAGGTGTAGCCACCCTACAGTAGATGTGAAAAAATCAACAACATTTGCCTGCATCATTTTCCAAAAATAAACAGAGATGATCATTGTTAAATAATGCTTGCATATTCAATTAGGTATTCTTATAGAAAAAAATATCAAGGAATTAGTCAATTAGCTGTATTAAACATTTTTATTAGACCTGGTCAGGGGTACGACTTTGACACCTTTGTCCATCAATAGATAATCGTTTCTGGTATTGCTCCTGGGCAAGTCATAATACTCAATTCTAGTTAATTATCATTTATTATTAGCATACTTACAATCAAAATCAATTTATTGAGTAAATAATAGTTGAAACTATGATTATTTCACAAAAAACGCAAAAGTTTGTATTATTGACATTATTTTCATCTCTGAAATTTCGTGAGATTGGAACGATTGGTACATGTTTGATCTTTGTACCATTCAACCTGACTTGCGATGACAGAAAAGAGCAGCTTTATTACATACCTTATTCCCAAAAATCATATCTTTTCCGAAAGGCTCCTTAAAAAACATCTAAAATGTATGAGCTTTTTAATAACTAATGATTTACACTATTTTTTAGTTTATTATTTATAAACATTTGAATTTAAGAACTTTACGAATAAAAATGAACAAATGGACACAACATTTAACTTATAACAACTGCGAGACAGTCGCAGAGCTGCCAGTTTTGACACTCACATTTTTTGTAATTTTCCGATTATCTACTGTTGGAAAATGTAATCTTCAATAAAAGGTCCTTAAATATTCATAAACATTGAAGAAAGAACACTTTGTATTGAGGAATATTCATTTTTAAACTACAAGCTTCGATTCTAATGTATAAACATGGCATAATAATGTTTCATTAGGTTGAAAAGTATGAATAAAGAAGGGGTGAATTTTTTTTCGGGTTGAAATTCAATTTTTTGCTCTAACACATTAGTTAATTATAAAATTTCAATGAAACTTTGTCAGAAGATGCAGCATCCTTGCCGGAACGTTATACTAACAAAAGTCATTAACATTTTTTGTCAGTTTTCCAGTTAGTTCAGATTATCTACTCTCAATCATTATCTACTGTAGGGTGGTTTATCATATAGGATGTTGAGTCAAAATTAAAATTCATCTATTAAAGATTATTTCTTGATCACCCCTAGTTTGAAAAGGCTTATGAAGGTTGCCACGTTCTTTCTGTATCCCGATACCACAAATCGTATGCTAATAATAACCGATTTGGATGGTCTTCAGCTAAAGCAGAACTACATAAATAAAAAACATCTATCCTACAAAAAGATGATTGGTCTTGTAGTACGATCTCACCTTATTGAAGATACCTAATGCTATCAGAATAATAAAGAGTTCAAGCAGTGTTGTAATATAATGATTAACGTTCATCTCTGATGTCACAAGCGTTTTATCATGCTTATCCTATCGAGGAATCATATAAGTTGAGGGTTCAAAATTTTAATTCATCTATCAAAGATTATTTCTTGATTGCTTCTAGTCTAAAAACGCTGATAAAGATTGCTACATTCTTGCTAAACCCTGATACCACGACTCTTATGCTAATAGCAACCAATTTGGATGGTCTTTTGTTAATGTGGAACTAGGTATACAAAAAGAATCATTCATCCTATAAAAAGTTGATTGCTCTTGTAGAACGATTTCGCCTTATTTCAGATGCTTGATGCCAATAAAATAATGAAGATTTGAAGCAGTATTATAATTCAATGGTTATCATTCATCTCTGATGTCACGAGCATTGTATCATGTTTATCCTTTGGGGAATCATATAGGTTGTGGGTTCAAAATTTTCATTCATCTATTACAGATTATGTCCTGATCATTCCCAGTCTAAAAATGCTGATAAAGATTGTCACGTTCTTTCTAAATATTGATACCACAAATCGTATGTTGATAATAACCGATTTGGCTGGCCTTCAGTTAATGCAGAACTAGATACACAAAAAACATCTGTCTCATAAAAACACGATTAGTCTTGTAGTACGATCTCACCTTATTCAAGGTACATAATGCCCTACAAATAATGAAGAGTTGAAGAAGTATGATAATTTAATGATTATCATTCATCTATGATGTCAAGAGCATTTTATCAGGTTTATCCTTCCGAGGAATCATATGTTTCAAAATAAAAATAAAATAAAATAAAATGTTTCCTATAACAGGTTGATCGGCCTTGTAGTACTATCTCTCCTTATTAAAGATGCGTAATGCCATTAAAAAGAAGAAAGGGTCGAAGCAATATTATAATATAACGATTATTATTTATCTCTGATATCGCGAACATTGTATCATGTTGATTATATAGGATAGTGGCTCAAAATTCAAATTCAAAAAATTATTTTGTGATCACTTCGAGTCTAAAACCGCTGATAAAGACTGTCACGTTCTTTCTCGATCTCACCTTATTTGAAATGCATAATGTCATTATAAAAGGAAAGGGTCGAAGCTGTATTATAATATGATTATCATTTATCCGTAATGTCACGAGCATTGTATAGTGTTTGTCATATTGGATGGTGAATCAAAAATCAAATTCATCTATCAAAGATTATTTCTTGATTACTCCTAGTCTAAAAACGCTGATCAAGACAGCCACATTCTTTCTAAATCCAGATACTACAAATCATATGCTAACAAAAACTGATTTGGATGGTCTTCAGCTAATGCAGAACAAGACACACAAAAAACATCTATTCTATAAAAAGATGATTGGTCTTGTAGTATCATCTCACATTATTAAAGATGCGTAATGCCATTGACAAATTATGAGTTGAAGCAGTATGTCACGAACATTGTATCATGTTTATCCTTCCGAGAACACTGATAAAGATTGTCACGTTCTTTCTAAAACAAGATACCGCAAATCGTATGCTAATAAGAACCAATTTGGATATTCTTTAATTACTGCAGAACTAGGTACAAATAAAAACATATGTCCTATAAAAAGAAGGTCTTGTAGTACGATCTCGCATTATTAAAGATGCGTAATGCCACTGGAACAGGAAAGAGTCGAAGCTGTATTATAAGATAATGAGTATTATTTGTCTCTGATGCCACGAGCATTGTATCGTCTTTATTATTTAGGATGGTGGGTCAAAATTCCAATCCATCTACGTACAAAAAAACATCTGTCCTATAAAAAGATTATTGCTGATGTCACGAGCGTTGTATCATGTTTATCATTTCAAGGAATCATATAGTTTAAGGGTTCAAAATTTTAATTCATCATACAAAGATTATCCCTCGATTACTCCCAGTTTAAAAAAGCTGATAAAGATTATCAAATTCTTCCTAAAACCTGCTATAACAAATCGTATGCTAATAACCATAACCAATTTGGACGATCTACAGTCAATGCAGTACTAGGTAGAGAAGAAAACATCTATCCTATACACAAGTTATTGGCCTTCTAGTATGATCTCATCATATCGAAGATACGTCATGCTCTAAAAATAATAAAGAGTTCAGGCAATATTATAATTTGATGATTGTTATTCATCTCTGATGTCACGAACATTTTATCAGGTTTATTCTTCCGAGGAATCATATGTTTCAAAATTGTACTTCACATATGAAACATTAATTCTGGATCTCTCCTAGTCTAAAAACGCCAATAAAGATTGTCACTTTCTTTCTAAATCCTGATACCACAAATCGTATGCTAATAATAATCAATTTGGATCGTCTTCAATAACTGCAGAATTAGATACACAAAAAACATCTATCTTATAAGAAGATTATTAGTCTTGCAGTACGATATTACCTTATTAAAGATGCGTAATGCCATTGAAATAGGAAAGGGTCGAAGCTGTATTATAATATGATTATTATTTATTTGTGATGTCACGAGCATTGTATCGTGTTTATCATATAGGATGGTGGGTCAAAAATCAAATTCATCTGTTGAAGATTATTTCTTGATTACTCCTAGTCTGAAAACTCTGATGAAGATTGCCACATTCTTTCTAAATCCTGATATCACAAATCGTATGCTAATAATAACCGATTTGGATGGTCTTCAGCTAATGCGTGATGCCACTGAGAAAAGAAAGAGTCGAAGCTGTATTATAATATATCATTATTCATCTCTGATATCACGAGCATTGTATTCTGTGTATCATATAGGATGGTGGGTCAAAATTTTCATTCATGTATTAAAAATTATGTCCTGATCATTTCCAGTCTGAAAACGCTGATAAAGATTGGCACATCCTTTCTAAATCCTGATACCACAAATCGCATGCTAAAAATAACCGATTTGGATGGTTTTCAGCTAATGCAGAACTAGACACACACACACTAAAACTTGGGGTATCAAATCGTTGCAGCTATTTTGATCTAGATCTTCAAGGCGTATCAGCATCATTATACAAAACAGAATGGCAGTTCACGATTTTCGAAAAACATTCATTTCTGCCAAATGCACGTTATGCAAATCGATAATTGATCCTTGATCGAGATTTGCTGACATTTGTAAACAAACATCCACAACCTCAGTAATCATAAATTCAACTAAACAGAGCTGAGTAAAAGATTTTTTTTCAAAATTTGATTAACAACTTAATTTACAACAATTATCCACAATTGATCATCATTCAGGTAAGAGGGTAAAATAATTTTATATTGTTTCGAGTAGTTGAATTTTATGATCTCGAAATTTGAATCAAGTTGATCATGAATATAGGTATCAAAGCGATGCATCCTTTTGATCCATTTGCTGCATCAACTTGATACCTGGTGGTTTTGTGTGCAAAAAACATCTATCCTTTAAAAAGATCATTGGTCTTGTAGCACGATCTCACCTTATTAAAGATACGTAATGCCATTAAAATAATAAAGAGTTCAAGCAGTATTGCAATATAATGATTGTCGTTGATCTCTGATGTCACAAGCGTTGTATCATGTTTATCTTTTCGAGGAATCATATAGGTTGGGGGTTCAAAATTTCAATTCATCTATCAAAGATCATATCTTTATTACTCTTAGTCTAAAAACGTTGATGAAGATTGTCACGTTCTTTCTGAATCCTGATACCACAAATCCCATACCAATAATAACCAATAAGGATGGTCTTCAATAACTGCAGAACTAAGTACAGATAATAACATCTACCCTATAAAAAGATGATAAGTATTTTAGTACTATCTCACCTTATTGAATATGCATAATGCCACTGGAAAAGGAAAGAGTCGAAGCTCTATTATAATATAACGATCATTATTCATATGTGATGTCACGAGAATTGTATCGTGTTCATCATATAGGATGGTGAGTCAAAAATCAAATTCATCTGTTAAAGATTATTTCTTGATTACACCTAGTCTAAAAACGTTGATAAAGATTGCTACATTCTTTCTAAATCCTGATACCACAAATCGTATGTTGATAATAACCGATTTGGATGGTCTTCAGCTAATGTAGAACTAGATACACAAAAAACATCCATCATGTAAAAAGATGATTGGTCCTGTAGTACGATCTCACCTTATTAAAGATACGTAATGCCCTCAAAATAATGAAGAGTTCAAGAAGTATTATAATTTAATGATTATCATTCATCTCTGATGTCACGAGCATTGTATAATGTTTATCATATAGGATGGTGGGTCAAAATTCAAATTCATCTATTGAAGATTATTTCTTGATGTCTCCCAGTCTAAGCACGCTGATAAAGGTTCTTACTTTTTTTCTAAACCCTGATACCACAAATCGTATGCTAATAATAACCAATGAGGATGGTCTTCAATGACTGCAGAACTAGGTACAGATAAAAACATATACCCTATAAAAAGATGATAAGTTTTTTAGTACTGTCTCACCTTATTAAATATGCATAATGCCACTGGAAAATGAAAGAGTCGAAACTGTATTATAATATAACGATCAATATTCATATCCGATATCACGAGCATTGTATCGTGTTGATTATATAGGATGGTGGGTCAAAAATCTATTTCACCTGTTAAAGATTATTTCTTGATTACTTCTAGTCTGAGAACGCTGTTGAAGATTGTCACGTTCTTTCTAAACCCTGATACCACAAATCGTATGCTAATAATAACGGATTTCGATGGTCTTCAGTTATTGCAGAACTAGGGAAATACAAAAAAGCATCTATCCTATAAAAACATAATTGATCTTGCAATAAGATGTCACCTCATTTAAGATGCGTAATGTCATTAAAATGATGAAGATTTGAAGTAGTATTGTAATATAAAGTTCATTATTCATCTCGGATGTCACGAGCATTGTATCATGTTTGCCATATAGGATGGTGGGTCAAAAATCAATTTCATCTGTTAAAGATTATTTCTTGATTACTTCTAGTCTAAGAACGCTGTTGAAGATTATCACGTTCTTTCTAAACCCTGATACCACAAATCGTATGCCAATAATAACCGTTTTGGATTATCCTCAGCTAATGCAGAACTAGGTACACAGAAAAGCATATATCCTATAAAAGCATAATTGATCTTGAATTAAGATTTCACCTCATTTAAGATGCGTGATGCCATTCAAATGATGAAGATTTGAAGCAGTATTGTAATATAATGATTACTATTTATTTCGGATGTCACGAGCATTGTATAGTGTTTATCATATAGGATGGTGGGTCAAAAATCAAATTCATCTGTTAAAGATTATATCCTGATCACTCCCAGTCTAAGAACGCTGATAAAGGTTTTCACGTTCTTCCTAAATCCTGATACCACAAATCGTATGCTAATAATAACCAATTTGGATGGTCTTCAGGTAATGCAGAATTAGATGCACAAAAAACATCTATCCCATAAAAAGATGATTGGTCTTGCAGTAAGATATTACCTTATTAAAGATGCGTAATGCCATTAAAAAAGAAGAAAGGATCAAAGCTCTATTATAATATGATTATTATTTATCCTTAATGTCACGAGCATTGTATCGTGTTAATCATATAGGATGGTGTGTCAAAAATCGAATTCATCTGTTAAAGATTATTTCTTAATTACCCCTAGTCTAAAAAGGCTGATAAATATTGTCACATTCTTTCTAAACCCTGATACCACAAATCGTATGCCAATAATAACCAATGAGGATGGTCTTCAATAACTGCAGAACTAGGTACAGATAAAAACATCTACCCTATAAAAAGATGATAAGCTTTATAGTACTATGTCACATTATTAAATATGCAAAATTCCACTGGAAAAGGAAAGAGTCGAAGCTGTATTATAATATGACGATTATTATTCATCTCTGATACCACGAGCATTGTATCGTGTTCATCATATAGGATGATGGGTCAAAAATCAAATTCATCTATTAAAGATTATTTGTTCATCACCCCTTATCTAAAAAGGCTGATAAAAATTCTCACTTTCTTTCTAAATCCTGATCCCACAAATCGTATGCTAATAATAACCGATTTGGATGGTCTTCAGCTAATGCAGATTTATGTACAAAAAAAACATCCATCCTATAAAAAGATGATTGGTCTTTTACTACGATCTCACCTTATTAAAGATACGTAATGCCCTAAAAATAATGAAGAGTTCAAGAAGTATTATAATTTAATGATTATCATTCATTTCTGATGTCTCGAGCATTGTATCAGGTTTATCCTCCCGAGGAATCATATGTTTAAAAATACTACTTCATCTATCGAATATCATTTCTTGATCTCTCCCAGTCTAAAAACGCTAATAAAGATTGTCACTTTCTTTCTAAACCCTGATACCACAAATCGTATGCTAATAATAACCAATGAGGATGGTCTTCAATTACTGCAGAACCAGGTACAGTTAAAAATATCTACCCTATAAAAAGATGATAAGTATTTTAGTACAATCGCACCTTATTAAATATGCATGATACCACTGGAAAAGGAAAGAGTCGAAGCTGTATTATTATATAACGACCAATATTCATATGTGATATCATGAGCATTGTATCGTGTTTATCATATAGGATGGTGGGTCAAAAATCAAATTCATCTATCAAAGATTATTTCTTGATTACCCCCAGTCTAAAAAGGCTGGTAAAGACGGTCACATTCTTTCTAAATCCTGATACCACAAATCGTATGCCAATAATAACCGTTTTGGATTATCCTCAGCTAATGCAGAACTAGGTACACAAAAAAGCATATATCCTATAAAAGCATAATTGATCTTGAATTAAGATTTCACCTCATTTAAGATGCGTGATGCCATTCAAATGATGAAGATTTGAAGCAGTATTGTAATATAATGATTACTATTTATTTCGGATGTCACGAGCATTGTATAGTGTTTATCATATAGGATGGTGGGTCAAAAATCAAATCTATCTGTTAAAGATTATTTCTTGATCACCCCCAGTCTAAAAAGGCTGATAACGATTGTCACATTCTTTCTAAATCCTGATACCACAAATCGTATGCTTATAATCACCGATTTGGACGGTCTTCAGCTAATGCAGAACTACATACACAAAAAACATCTATTCTATAAAAACACGATTGATCTCGTAGTACGATCTCACCATATCAAAGATGCGTAATGCGATCGAAAAAGGGAAGAGTCAGAGCATTATAGTATAATGATGATTATTTATCTTAGATGTCACGTGCGTTGTATCGCACCGTGTTCATCATAATATCCTTCCGAGGAATCATATAGGTACGCATACATAATTGTAGGTGAGACCAGTTTATATTACAGCTATATAGTACAGTGCTGTATAGTGTTATGTCTTCGAAGAAGCCTTAAAGAGGTTCTTTCCTCTGGAGAACATCCTGCGTATTGTCAGAATCAGTGAATCACTGATAGTTGGTTAAGGTAGTGCACGATGAGCCAGCTCTCTTGTCATCGTCTTCAAGGTCGGATTTACAATCGTTCCAATTCGCCTTTTTCCTCTACTTGCTAACAAGTTTCAAGGCATCCTCAGGGTTGACTTTTATTTTCAGAGAAGACTGACTGCTACACTTTTATGTAACTTTAGTCCTTAAAATTAATTTACATTCATTATAATCCTTTCATGGACTTATGAATAATTACGGATCATAAAAGCTGAGCTAATAAATCAGAAGGAGTGAACAATAAATAGCAGAGACAATTTTTTCAAGTGTTTGTGGAATAAGGATTTTATCTTCTATAGGGAATCTATAATAATTTCATCATCGTTATGGCATTATTGAAAGATTAGGATGTTATTATTGTGTTATATGGTCGTTATTGTTCTATAGTCGGTCATTCCGGTTTTTTTCTTTATTGTTTGCGATAATCATGTATTAATTAGGGAGCTATTCCACTTTCTCCTTATGCTATTTTGCAGGCTTTGACTTTGGGGTTGAATTTTCAAAAAATAAAAATAGATAGATAAAAATAATTTTATTCTAAGAAATTAATTTCCAACTGAAAAGATTAATTTATTACAAAACAAGATAAATTTTTAGTAGAAAACACGAATTTTTAACTGAAGAAGATTAATTTTTAATGCAAAATGGAATACTTAAATGCTCGGTTAACAAAATTAGTTTTTAAGAAAAGAAAAGTAATTTTCAGAAAAAAAAATTGAATTTCCACAACGAAAGAAATTTTTAACAAAATAGTTGAATTTTGAACCAAAGAAATGAATTTTCAACAAAATAATTCGACTTTCAAATCAATTTTCAACCATAAAAAATGAATTTTTAACCAAATAGTTGAATTTTCAGCAGCAGGAAAACTAAGTTCCAATTAAAGAAATTCATTTTCAACCAAGAAGATTAATTTTCAACTAAAAAAAAAAAATTTTCAACCCAAAATGGAATACGAAAATGCATAGTTAACAAAATTAATTTTTAACAAAAAATAAAAGATTCATCAATTAAATAGTAAAATTTTGATCAGAAAATTATAAATTTTAAACCAAAAATGGAATATTTGAATGCTTATTTAACAAAATTAAATTTTATTAAGAAAAAAAAAAGAATTTTCAACCAAATAGTTGAATTTTCAACCAGGATTTTAATTTTCAACAACATACATGATTTTGTAACTGAATAGTAAAATTTTTAACTAAAGAATATAAATTTTTAACCAGAAATGGAATATTTGAATGCTCACTTAACAAATTTGATTTTTGATCGAAAGAAAAAAAATTTCAAACAAATAGTTAAATTTTTCACTAAAGAATCAACTGTTCAACTACAATGATGAATCTTCAACCAACAAAAAAATGAATTTCCGACAAAAAAGGTTAATTTTCAACGCAAATTAAAATACTTGAATTCTCAGTTAAGAAATATAATTTTTAGCAAAGAAAAAAAACGAATTTTCAACAAAATAATTGAATTTTCAACCAAGAAGACGGAATTTCTGAAAAAAAGTCTTTTTAATAGAATTGTTGAATTTTGTACAAAAAAAATGAATTCTTGCCCAAGAAGATGAACTTTCAACCCAAAAGACTTAATTTCCACGAAACAAAAAATTCTTAACAAAATAGTAAAATTTTCAACTGAAAAATATAAATTTGTAACAAAAAATGGAATATTTCTAACCAAAAAATCATAGAAATGAATTCTTAACCAATCAGAGGAATTTTTAACAAAAAAATATCACTTTTCAATTGAACATATGAATTTTGAACAAAAAATGGAATAACTTAATTCACAGTTATAACAATTTATTTTTCAACCAGGAAAAATGAGTTTTCAGTCAAATAGTTGATTTTTAAACCAAAAAAAAACGAATTTTCAATCAAGGAACGAAACTTTCTACCAGAAATACAAATTTTCAAAAAAATTCATTAATTTTCTTCCAAAATATTTCAATTGAATGAATCAATGTCCAATTAAAAATATTATTCTTCAACCAAAAATCGAATAGTTGAATTTTCATGTAAAAAAAAATCAAAAACAAAGAATTATGTCTCAAGAGAGTGAAAATTTTTGTTCAGATTTTTAGAAAAATTTTTAATGAGTTTTTATTTGTTATTATAAAATTTTTGTCAAATTTTTACTAGAAAGTTTATAATTGATACCAGTTAGGAACAAATAATAAATATTAATAATAATTCAAACAAAAAGGTTCCCAGTAGCTAGTACAAGAAAATTTAATTGTAAAACAATTTTTTTTGCTGCATTTAATTAATTATTAATTGGCTCAAAGTGAAAAATAGACAAATAGTTAACAATTTAAAAAAAACCGCAACTTTCTATCATCAGGCAAAGATAATATTATTGACAATAATAATACATTATTTAAACAATTATTTTTGCGAACTTGATTTAATTATTACTAAACTCTAAGTAAAAAGTGGACAAAAAGTAGAAAATTTCAGAAAAAAATGCAATTTCTAGTATTATTCAAATATAATATTATTAACAATAATAATATTTTGTTTGAAAAATAATCTTGGTAGATATTAATTAATTCTGAGCTCACCCTTATTGAAAATTGAACAAAAAGTAGAAAATGAAAAAAGCGGTGACTTTCTAACTAGATTCTAAGAAAAAATTGCTAAAAACAATAATAAATTGTTCAAAAATTGTTTGTCAACATCCAGTTACCAGAAAAGTAGTGTTTCATTCATTAAAAACAATCTGCAGTAAAAAAAAAACGCAAAAAATCATAATTAGCATCAAAAACTCGCAAAACACATTTTTCCACTTATGTGTTTTTTTTTGGTCCCCTATAAAACAGACTTATGGGGTTGATTTTTAAATAGAAATGTTTTATTTGTATTCAATTCCTAATCACGAAAAGAAATTTTGTGTTTCAACTCGATTTAGTTAATATTGATGATTCTGAATTAAATTTACGAAAACGTATTTTTTTATGGGAAATACGTGTTAAGATTCATGGGGCTTACGTCACCTCTGAAAAGCATTTAAGAAAATATATAATAATAATTTACTTTTTGTGGATTCGAAAAAATTTCCGGGCGATATGGATAAAAATTCGAAAAAAATTCTCTAATGCATTTCAGAAAAAAATAATCAAAATAATTTTTATTGGACAAAAATTTGATTTCTTTGGTGGAAAATTAATCTTTTTGGTTAAATTTTTTTACTGAAAATTTATCTATATCATTTCTAGTTGAAGTGTTTAAGTATATTTATATTTTAAAAATCTCTATTGAAATTATATAATTACTTAACGCGTTGCTGATATTGTGAAATGAGTATCTGAATTTAATTTTCAAAATTATATGTTGTATATGTTTTAATTTTTCTGTAATTAGTTTGAAATGTTATTAATAAAATTATCTTCCAGATAGGAAAGTTAAAATTCGAAAAATATATGAAATAAAAATAATTTTAATGTTTGAATAGAAATAATTGTACGTTTTACTTAATTGAGGAACATGAACTGATTATTTACTTAAAGGTTACGTAATTAAATATTAGCTGTAATTTGTATGATAAAAGTATATTTATATTTGAAATACCTCTATTCCAATTACATAATTACTTTATGTGTTGCTGATATTGTGAAATGAGTATCTGGATTAATTTTTCAAAATTATATGACGCATATGTTTTAATTTTTTCTGGAATTAGTTAGAAAGGTCATTAATAAATCAAACTTTTGGATAGGAAATTTTAAATTTGAAAAATATATAATGTGAAACTTATTCTAATGTTTTGTTTAAAGTACTTGTTTTCTTATTTAATTAAGAAACATAAATTGATTATTTAGTTAAAGGTTATGTATTTGAATATTAACTATAATTTGTGTGATAGAAGTATATTAATATCTTAGATACCTTTATTCCAATTATATAATTATTTCAAGTATTTGTGATGTTGTGAAATGAGTATCTGAATTCAATTATCAAAATATGTATAATTTGTTTTAATTTTTTCTGGAATTAGTTGGCAAGTTTATTAATCATACAAAGTTTTTGGATAGAAAAATTCACAGTTGGAAATTATATAAAGTAAAAATTATTCTAATGTTTCAATGGAAGTAATTGTTTGTTTCATTCAATTAAGGAACATTAATTTATTATTTAGTTGAAGTTTATGTATTTAAATATAAGCTACAATTTGTATGACACAAGTATATCTATTTTTAAATACCTCTATTCCAATTATATAATTACTTCATGTGTTGCTGACATTGTGAAATGAGTATCTGGATTAATTTTTCAAAATTATGTGACACATATGTTTTAGCATTCCTGGAATTAGTTTGAAATGTTATTAACATATTAATCTTTCAGATGGGAAATTTCAAATTCAAAAAAGATATCAAATAAAAACCATTTTAATATTTGAATGAAAATAATTGTACGTTTTACTGAATGAAGGAACATAAATTGATTATTTACTTGGAGGAAATAAGATTAATATTATCTACAATTTGTGTGATACGCGTATATTCATATTTGAAATACCTCTATTCCAATTATATAATTCCTTCAAAAAGTATGTGATGTTGCGAAATGAGTATTTGAATCCAATTTTCAAAATGATATGTTTCATTTTTAAAATTATTTTATTTTTATTTTTTTTATTTTTTTATTTTTATTTTTATTTTTTCAAATTATTCTAATGTTTCAATGGAAGTAATTGTTTGTCTTATTGAATTGAGGAACATTGATTGATTATTTAGTTAAAGGTTATGTATTTAAACATCAGCTATAATTTGTGTAATAGAAGTATATTCATATTTAAGATACCTTTATTCCAATTATATAATTATTTTATGTATTTGTTGTGTTGTGAAATGAGTATCTGAATTCAATTTTCAAAATGATATGTTTCATTTTTTTCAATTTTTTTCAGGAATGAGTTGGAAAGGTTGATAATAAATAAATGTTTCAGGCAGGAAAATTTTTGATTGTATTATTTTTGATTGAGCATTACAATATTATATTAATTTGTAATTAATAATTAACAATTAATTTGTAATCACAAAAAAACGGAATAGTTGAATTTTCAGTTAAAAGAATTTATTTCAAACAGAAAGAAATAATTGTTTTCATTAGAATATCAAAATAATTGTTACTTTATATATTTTTCAATATTGAACTTTCCTATCTGAAATTTTAATTAATAATAGCCTTGTAAACTCATTCCAGAAAAATTAACGCATATGCGTCATATAATTTTGAAAATTGAATTCAGATACTCATTTCGCAACATCACACACATATATATATATATGTTTGAATATAAAAATTCAAGAAATATATCAAATAAAAATCATTTTAATGTTCGAATGAAAATAATTGTACGTTTACTGAATGGAAGAACATGAATTGATTATTTACTTGAAGGAAATAAAGTTAAATATTATCTACAATTGATGTGGTACAAGTATATTCATATTTGAAATATCTTCATTCCAATTATATAATTCCTTCAAAAAGTATGTGATGTTGCGAAATGAGTATTTGAATTCAATTTTCAAAATGATATGGCACATATGTTTTAATTTTTTCTAGAATTAGTTGTGAAGGTTATTACTGATACAAAGTTTCAGATAGGAAAATTCAAATTTGAAAAATATGTAAAATAAAAATTATTCTAATGTTTCAGTGAAAGTAATTGTTTGCTTTATTTAATTAAGGGACATCAATTGATTATTTAGTTAAATGTTATGTATTTAAATATTAGCTATAACTTGTATGACACAAGCATATTTATATTTAAAATACCTCTATTCCAATTATATAATTACTTCATGTGTTGCTGATATTGTGGAATGAGTCTCTGAATTCAATTTTCGAAATTATGTGTTTCATTTGTTTCAATTTTTTCTGGAATTAGTTCAGAAGGTTATTAATGAAATAATCTTTCAGATAGGAAAGTTCAATTTCAAGAGATATATGAAATTAAAATCATTTTAATGTTCGAGTGAGAATAATTGTACGTTTTACTGAATTAAGGAACATAAATTGATTATTTATTTGAAGGAAATGAAACTGAATGTTTGCTATAATTTGATACAAGTATATTTATATTCAAAAAACCTCTATTCCAATTATATAATTCCTTCGAAAAGTTTGTGATGTTGTGAAATGAGTATCTGCATTCAATTTTCAAAATGATATGTTTCAATTGCTTCAATTTTTTTCTGGAATAAGTTGGAAAGGTTATTAATAGATATCTTCCAGATAGAAAAGTTCAAATTTGCAAAATATATAAAATTAAAATCATTTTGATGTTCGAATGAAAATAATTGTACGTTTTACTGAATCATGGAACATAAATTGATTATTCACTTGAGAGCAATGAAGTTAAATATTATCTACAATTTGTATGATACAAGTATATTCATATTTAAAATACCCCCATTCCAATTATATAATTCCTTCGAAAAGTATGTGATGTTGTGAAATGAGTATCTGAATTCAATTTTCAAAATGATATGTTTCATTTGTTTCAATTTTTTCTGGAATTCGTTTGAAAGGTGAGGATTATATTAATCTTTCAGACAGGGAAGTTCAAATAAAAAAAAAATATGAAATAAAAATCATTTTAATGTTTGGATGGAAATTATTGTACAGTTTACTGAATTAAGGAACATGAATTGATTATTTACTTGTAGGAAATGAAGCTGAATATAATCAACAATTTGTGTGATACAAGTATATACATATTTGAAATACCTCCATTCCACTTATATAGTTCCTTCAAAAAGTTTGTGATGTTGCGAAATGAGTATCTGAATTCAATTTTCAAAATATGTATAATTTGTTTTAATTCCTTCTGGAATGAGTTGGAGAGGTTAATACTAATACAAAGTTTCAGATAAGAAAATTCAAATTTGAAAAATATATAAAGTGAAAATTATTCTAATGTTTCAATGGAAGTAATTTTTTGCTTTGTTTAATTGAGGAACATGAATTGATTATTTAGTTAAAGGTTATGTATTCGAATATTAGCTATAATTTTTCTGATATAAGTATATTTATATTTGAAATACCTCTATTCCAATTACATAATTACTTTATGTGTTGCTGATATTGTGAAATGAGTATCTGGATTAATTTTTCAAAATTATATGACGCATATGTTTTAATTTTTTCTGGAATTAGTTTGAAAGGTTATTAATAAATCAATCTTCCAGATAGAAAAGTTCAAATTTGAAAAATATATAAAATTAAAATCATTTTAATGTTCGAATTTAAATAATTGTACGTTTTACTGAATCATGGAACATAAATTGATTATTCGCTTGAGAGCAATGAAGTTAAATATAATTTACAATGTGTATGATACAAGTATATTCATATTTAAAATACCTCCATTCCAATTATATATTTCCTTCAAAAAGTATGTGATGTTGTGAAATGAGTATCTGAATTCAATTTTCAAAATGATATGTTTCATTTGTTTTAATTTTTTCTGGAATTAATTGTAAAGGTTATTTACTGATACAAAGTTTCAGATAGGAAAATTCAAATTTGAAAAATATATAAGGTGAAAATTGTTCTAATGTTTCAATGGAAGTGATTGTTTGTTTTGTTCAATTCAAGAACATGAATTGATTATTTAGTTAAAGGTTATGTATTCGAATATTAGCTATAATTTTTGTGATAGAAGTATATTTATATTTTAGATACTTCTATTCCAATTACATAATTATTTTAGGTATTTGTGATGTTGTGAAATGAGTCTCTGAATTCAATTTTCGGAATTGTGTGTTTCATTTGTTTCAATTTTTTCTGGACGTTTTACTGTAAGTTTTACTGAATGAAGGAACATGAATTGATTATTTACTTGAAGGAAATTAAGTTGAATATTTGCTATAATTTGTATCATACAATTATATTTATATTTAATATATCACTATTCCAATTATATAATCACTTCAAGTGTATGTGATGTTGCGAAATGAGTATCTGAATTCAGTTTTCAAAATTATAGGGCACATATGTTCCAATTTTTTGTGGTAGTAAAAATAACCCTGATAACTTAAGAATCAGTGACGAATCATTTGAAAAAACTGAAAAACTTTTTCATGAACATGATTGTCGTGGATTATTATAGTTAATTAATCCATAGCCAAATTGCATTACCAAATTGAAAAAATCTCTGAAATTTAAATGCGCACAAGTTTCACTGATACTTATCTCAGTTCGAATGACTCGCACTTTATTCATAATATTCCACCTTAAACAGGTAATTGAAAGCTTTTAAATGCACTGAATGATTTAATTCGAAAGCGACGAAGTTTGAATGGGACAAGTGACTTCCTCCTCTTCATCGAGGATTCAGAACGACTCGATCTTCAATATACTACTATATAAGTGGGTGCAACTTTTTTTCTTTTTTTTTTTCTTCTTTGTTCACATCTCTGACGATCATGCAGAACCATAAATAAAAAGTTGCTCATCTCATCCAAACTTGGCTGAAGGTGATCGCAGGGAATGAAGTAACGGAGGATAAGTCGTTGGTTAAGTGCTTTCCTGTCCTCTGAGGACGTGACTTTGACCCAGATGCACATACTCTGTTCTTCGGATAAAAACCAACGACAGTCTCAAGTTTGAAGAGCAGAGACATTTTGCGGTTTCATGAATACTTATACCTATATGTACCCATATTTAATCCAGAAATGAGGGGTACTCTAGATGCAAGTCACGCTTTCTCTTATTAAAGTAAAAACAACCGAAAGGCGATATCAAAATTAATCTCATACTATCCTACATCCAGGACATAACAAACTTTGAGTCGTTTTCGCAACAGTTATTCACTCGAAAACGATTATGGGAGAATGAGAGCAATTATGCTAATTGTAATTGTTATTGTAAATTAATTTCGAAAATTATAATTTCGCTGGAAAGTTTTGTTTTTCGGAATTTATTGCATAAATATTATGAGAATCTGTATTATCATTAGAGAATGACAGAAAATATTTAACGTCTTTTCAGACTAGAACTGCTGATTTCCGGTCAGGTGGATATAGATAATTTGAAAAAAAAAACATTAATATGCTTTTTCTAAAAAGTATTTATGATGTTGTGAAATGAGTATCTGAATTCAATGTTCAAAATGATATGTTTCATTTGTTTCAATTTTTTCTGGAATTAGTTGGAAAGGTTATTGATAAGTTAATCTTTCAGACAGGAAAGTCCGAATTTAAAAAAATGGAAAATAATTGTACGTTTTACTGAATTTAGGAACATAAATTATTTATTTACTTCAAGGCAATGAAATTGAATATTTGCTATAATTTGATACAAGTATATTTATATTCAAAATACCTCTATTCCAATTATATAATTCCTTCAAAAAGTATGTGATGTTGCGAAATGAGTATCTGAATTCAATTTTCAAAATGATATGTTTCATTTGTTTTAATTCTTTCTAGAATTAGTTGTAAAGTTATTAATAAATTAATCTTTGAGACAGGAAAGTTCAAATTCAAGAGATATATAAAAATAAAATCATTTTAATGTTTGAGTGAGAATAATTGTACGTTTAACTGAATTAATGAACATTAATTGATTATTCATTCGAAGGAAATTAAGTTGAATATTTGCTATAATTTGTATAATACAAGTATGTTTATATTCAAAATACCACTATTCCAATTATATAATCACTTCAAGTGTACGTGATGTTGCGAAATGAGTACTTGAATTCAATTTTCAAAATATGTTTCATTTGTTTTAATTCCTTCTGGAATTAGTTGGAGAGGTTAATAATAATACAAAGTTTCAGATACGAAAATTCAAATTTGAAAAATATATGAAGTAAAAATTATTCTAATGTTTCAATGCAAGTAACTGTTTGTTTTACTTAATTGAGGAACATGAATTGATTATTCAGCTGAAGGTTATGTATTCACATATCAGCTGAAATTTGTATGATACATGTATATTTATATTTAAAATACCTCTATTCTAATCATATAATTATATTAAGTATTTGCGATGTTGTGAAATGAGTATCTGAATTCATTGTTCAAAATGATATGTTTTATTTGTATCAATTTTTTTCTGGAATTAGTTGGAAAGGTTATTAATAAATTAATCTTTCAGATAGGAAAGTTCTAATTCAAGAAATATATAAAAAAATCATTTTAATGTTTGAATGAAAATAATTGTACGTTTTACTGATTAAAGGAACATAAATTGATTATTTACTTGAATGAAATGAAGTTGAATATTTGCTATAATTTAATACAAGTATATTTATATTCGAAATACCTCTATTCCAATTATATAATTCCTTCAAAAAGTATGTGATGTTGAGAAATGAGTATCTGAATTCACTTTTCAAAATATATTTCATTTGTTTTAATTCCTTCTGGAATTAGTTGGAAAGTTTAATAATAATACGAAGTTTCAGATACGAAAATTCAAATTTGGAAAATATATGAAGTTAAAATTAGTCTAATATTTCAGTGGAAGTAATTGTTTGTTTTATTTAATTAAGGAACATGAATTGATTATTTAATTGAATGTTATGTATTTAAATATTAGCTATAATTTGTGTGATAGAAGTATATTTATATTTTAGACACCTCCGTTCCAATTATATAATTATTTTAGGTATTG
>CAKNXH010084136.1:8464-23715 GCA_932178445.1 Andricus quercusramuli
TTGAATTTTCCACCAAAAAGAAGAATTTTCAAACCAAGAAGATTAATTTCTACCAAAAAGAAGAATTTTTAATAAAATACATTAATTTTCAACAACAACAAAAAATATATAAATTGTCAACTGAAAATTGAATAGGTAAATTTTCAGTTGAAAAATTAATATAAAAAAAAATTAATTTGAAACTAAAATGATGAATGTTTAAATGTAATACTTAAATTTTCAACAACAAAATTATTAGTTATATTTTCAGTTGAAACATTAATTTTCAACCAAAAGGATGAATTTACAACTAAAATGATGGAATATTCAACTGGAAGACTTACATCTTTAACAAAAAAGATGAATTGTCAAACAAGAACATTAATTTTCTACAAAAAAAAAAAACTTCTCAAAAAAATACATGAACTTCCAAATAAATAGTTGACTTTTCATCTAAAAAAAGACAATCTTTCAATCAAATAGTTGACTTTTGAAACAAAAATCATCAATTATCAACCAAAAATGGAAGTTAAATTTTCAGTTAAAAAAATTAATTTTCAACCAAACTAATGAATTTTTAACTGGAATAGTTGAATTTTAAAGCAAAAAGATGAATTTTCAACTAAAAATAATGAGTCTTTAAATAAAATATGTGAATTTTCAATCAAAATGATTAATTTTTAACCAAGAAAATTGATTTTCACCAAAAAAGGAAAATTTCAACCCAAAAAATATAATTCTGCAACCGAAAATTGAATAAGTACATATTCAGTTTGAAAAAATTATTTTAAAAAAACGTCCAGCTAAATAATTTCAACTGGAATAATTAAATTCTCAGTTTAATAAATTGAATTTCGGCCAAAGAAAAAAGGAATTTTCAATAAAAAAGCTCATTTTTCAACCAGAGAGATGAATTTTCCATTAAAATTATGAATCTTCAATCAAAAAAATT
This sequence comes from Andricus quercusramuli, assembly GCA_932178445.1. NCBI lineage: Eukaryota > Metazoa > Arthropoda > Insecta > Hymenoptera > Cynipidae > Andricus > Andricus quercusramuli. Next base: position 9,396 of record CAKNXH010084136.1, read on the forward strand.
AACAAGATTTCATCTATCAACCAAGCAATCAAATTTTTAATTCAAAACGATCAATTTTCAACCAAAAATCCAATAGTTGAATTTTCAGTTGAAAAATAGCCGAAAATACGAATAAACTACAAAACAATTCAATTTTCATCAATAAAGTCGATTTTCAACCGAAACCGATTAATTTTCAACATTTTTACTGGAAAAATATGAAATTTCTACAACAAAAAATTTTTTTGCTCAACAAAATATTTAAATTTTTAATTAAACAACAATTTTGAGTCAAATAGGAAAAAGAAATCAAATGCATTTTTGAATTTCTTAGCATAAGGACGAATTTCCAACAAAACAGTTGAATTTTCAAACAAAAGGATGAATTTTGAACAAAAACGTATCCTCAACTAAAAAAAATTCATTTTTAATCGAAAAATTTTATTTCTAACAAAAAAATAATTTGAAACAGCCAAAAGAGATGGTTTTTTATTACGAATGACGAATTTTCAACAAGAGTTAAAATTTTTACCAAGAAAGGTTATTCTTTCTTTGTCAAAAAGGCGATCTCTCTACAAAACAGTTGAATTTTTAACAAAAGAGGTAATTTTCAACCAAAAAATTGAATTTCGAACTAAATAGGTAAATTTTTATAAAAAAAAAAATAAATTTTAACAGAAAAAGATAAATTTTAAACAAAAAAATATACCTTAATTTTCATTTAAGTGAATTAATTTTCAAGTAATCGTGAAACGAATTTGTGATAAAATAGTTTGATTTTCTACCAAAGAAACAAATTTTTAACTAAAAAGATAAATCTTTAACTAAAAAAATTAATTTTCAACAAAATAGTTCAACTTTCAACCACATTATTAAATTTTGTTTATTACCAGACAGTTGCATTTTTAATTTAGAAAAATGAAGTTGCTACAAAAAGAATTAAATTTTCCAAACAGAAAGACGAATGTTGAATAAAATAGTTGAATTTTTAATTAAACTAAATTTTTTAGTCAAAAAAGAAAAACAATCTCAATCGAATTAATGAATATTCAAGCCGGAACACGAATTCTCAATTTAGTTGAAAATTTAATTATTTTGTTGAAAATTGAAAATTCATCTTTCCTGGTTGAAAATAAAATTTTCTGTTACAAATTCAACGCCCTTACAGAAACTTCTTATTTTTGGTCAAAAATTCAATTATTTGTTTACAAATTTATCGAGATTGTTTGAAAAATCGCCTCTTTTGATTTGAAATCCAACTATTTTGTCAAAAATTCAATTTGTTTTCGAAAATTCACTTATTTGGTTAAAAATTCATCTTTCTTAGTTGAAAACAATGTATTTATTTAAAATTAAACTTTTTTGGATGACAATGAAACTGTCTTCTAAAAAATTCGCCTTTTTGGATCGTAAATTTGTCATTAGGTATTGAAAATTTATATTTTATGTTCGAAAACTCCTCTTTTTTTGGTTGAAAATTCAACTGCATTCAAACAAATTTGTTTTTTTTTTCTTGATTTTTTTAGACTATTTCTTTGAAATTTGAAATTTTTTTTAATTCGTCTCTTTTGCTTGAACGTTCTCAACTGTTTGGTCGTCAATACAGCAGTTTGGGTAAAAACTATTTTTTTTTTTTAAGTTAACTATTTGGTTGGAAGGTCAGCTTTCTTTGTTGAAAATGATCTTTTTTGTCGAAACTTCAAAATTTTGTTGAAAATTCAACTTTTTAGTTGATAATTCTACTGTCTTTTGAGAAAATCGTCTTTTTGACTGGAAAGTTAAACTATTGGGTCAAAAATTTCATTATTTTTTTCAAAATAGTTTTTCAAAGTTTAACTATTTTGTTAAAAGTCTTCTTTTTGATCAAAAATTCGATTGCTTGTTGAAAGTTCGCGTTTTCGGACAGAAAATTCGGCTTATGAATTGAAAATTTATCTTGTGATAGGAAAGTCGTATTTTTCGGTCGAAAATTTGTTATTTTCAATTAAAAAGTCTACCATTATATCTTTGGTTCTGAATTCATCTCTTTTGGTTAAAAATCTAATTATTTTATTGAAATTGCAACTATTTGTTTGGGAATTCATCTTTGACAATTTATGATTCAACTGTGAATAAAAAATTCGTCTTTTTGCTCAAAAATGATTTTTCTATCAAATTCACCTATTTGGTTAAAAATCTATCTCTCTTGGTTGAAAAAAATCTTCTTTGTTGAAAGACCAATTATTTTTTATTCCAAAATTCGTACAGTTAGTATTTTAAATAAATGTAATTATCGAAATTATTGCACTGAGAATCATTTCTTGTCCATAAAGTACTATTTAATGCAAGATAAGAAAATAGGTCTGGGAAGCAGGGTTGAAGAACAATTGACAGGTTCAATCGGTCAAAGAGTTTATTTTTATGTGTCAGTGAGTTTTTAGTTTTACAAGTTTTCTGGTTTTAATGAACTTTTTTTATTCACTTCCCAAGTAATTGAAAGATTATGCAGCTAGAAATATTTCTTGGAATTTTAGTATGCTAATGAGAAGACCATTATCTGTGAGAGTCTTAGAGGATGCTTACAAAGTATTAGAATAATCCGTTCTTGGATCGAAGAAGGTTCATTAAAGTAGCTTAAATTGCATTCATTTGAGAAAAAATTCAATAGTTGATTTTTCAAACAAAAAATTATGATTTTTGTTTAAAAATATTTTTATTCAACTAAAAAAGACAAATTTTCAACAAAACATTATTGAAATCTATAACCAAAAAGTTCAAATTTATAAAAATATATAAGTTCTTTTATTTTTAAAGTGTCTATGATTTAAATTGATTATCCACAAACCTCAACCACAAACATTTGCATTTTTAACCAAATAGTCTAATATTTAAGCAAAAAAAAAAAAAAAAAAATAGAGAACAGTTTAATTTTCAACCAAGAAAGATGAATTTTCAACAGAAAATTGTCTACCAAAAAAATTAATTTTCAATCCAAAAATATGAATTTTCAATCTAAAAATAAGAATTCCCAACAAAGCAGTTGAATTTTCGAACAGAAATTGTGACTTTTTCGAAAAAAAATTAAAATTTCAATAAAATTATTGAATTTTCAATCAAAGAATTTCATTTTTAACCACATAGTTGAATTTTTGACCTAGTAAGATCAATTTACAATCAAATAGTTGAACTTTCAAGAAAACGAGAAGAATTTTCAACAAAATAGTTTAAATTTACAACCTAAAAATATGAATTTTCAAACAAATGGTCGAATTTTCAAAAAAAAAATTCAAGCTTCAACTTACATTTTCAAACTATTAGTCGAATCTTCCAGCCAAAAAAAAACTATTTTCCAGAAGACAGTTGAATTTTCAACCAAGAAAGATGAATTTTCAATCAAGAACATTTTTACTGAAAAAGATGAATTCTCATTTCAAAAAAGATGAATATTCAATCCAGAAAGATAAATTTTCAACGAAGCAGTTGAATTTCCAAAAAAAAATGATGACTTTTAACATGATAGTTGAATTTTCAACAAAATAATTAAATTTTTAACAAAATGGTGAAATTTTTAACCATATAGTTGATTTTTTGACCTAAAGAAATAAATTTTCAACAAAATAGTTGAATTTTCAATAAAAAAATAATTATCAACCTAACAGTTGCATTCACAACCAAATGCTGAAACTTTTTAGCAAGAGAGATGAATTTTCAACAAAATTGATGAATGTCCTACAAGAAAAATCAATTTTTAACGATCATGTTCAACTATTAATGAAGTAGTTAAATTTTCAATCAAAAAATATTAATTCTCAACGAAAAATATAATACTTGATGTTCGAAAAAAAAAGATTTTAATTACAAAATTTTAAAAACAGTCGAATAAAACCAAAGAGATGAACAAAATAAACAAAAACTGTAATAGCAGATATTACAAGCACAAAAAATTGTTATTTTGAATAAAAAACAGTTGAATTCTACCAAAAAAGACGAATTTTCAAGAAAAGGGTTAAATCTTCACCCGCAACAGAATATTTTTTAACCAAATAGTTGAATTTCTCACCAAACCAAAAAGACGATTTCTCTAGAAAACAGTCGAATTCTTCGCCCAAAAATATTAATTTTCGAAAAAAATGCAATAGTTGATTTTTCAAACAAAAAATTATGATTTCAAATAAAAATTAGTTTAATTCAACTAAAAAGGACCAATTTTCAACGTAATAGTTAAATCTTTAACCAAAAAAGATCAATTTTCAACCAAAAAAATTAATTTTCAATTGGAAAAGACGAATTTTTGACAAAAGAGTTGAATTTTCAACCAGAGAATACTATTCAGTCAAGAGCGAAAAAAAGGTCAACTAAATTGTTGAATTTTTAAACTAAAAAGGCAAATTCTCTAGAAAATAGTTAAATTTTCAACCCGAAAATATGAATTCTCGAACAAAAATGTGTCAGTTAATTTTTCAAATAAAAATTATGGTTCTAAATAAAAAGTAGTTGAATTGAACCAAAAAAGACAAATTTTCAACAAAACAGTTAAATCTTCAACCATAAAAGATTAATTTTCAACCAGAAAAAATAATTTTCAATTGGAAAGACGAATTTTTAACAAAAGAGTTGAATTTTCAACCAGAGAATACTTTTCAGTCAAGAGAGAAAAAAAGGTCAACTAAATTGTTGAATTTTCAAACTAAAAAAGCAAATTCTCTCTAGGAAATGGTTGAATTTCCAACCCGAAATTATGAATTCTCGAAAAAAATGTATCAGTTAATTTTTCAAACAAAAATTATGATTTAAAATAAAATATAGTTGAGTTCAACCAAAAAAGACAAATTTTCAACAAAATAGTGGAATTTTTAACCAAAATAGATTAACTTTTAATTAAACAGTTTAATTTTCAAACGAAAAATATCAAATTTCTTCCAAAAACTTAATTTTTAACCACATAGTTGAATTTTCGACCAAAAAAAGACGAAATTTAAACAAAGCAGTGGAATTTTTAAGCCAAATAGTGGAATTTTGAACTAAAAACTATCCATTTTCAAGCAATAATAAAAAGTTGAATTTTCGGTTGAAAAAATTGATTTTCTAAAAAAAAAAATAATGCTGACAAAAATAGTTAAATTTTCAATCAAAGAGATGGATCTTCAACAATTTAATTTTTTTTAAATCTATTCAACTTTCGTCCAAGTAGTTGAATTTTCAATTAAGTGATCTAATAAAGAAGATGAATTTACAACCAAATACATCAGTTTTTAACATGATTGCTGAATTTCCAACTATAAACTATGAATTTCTAACCAATAATGGTTCAATTTTTAACTTAAGCGATGAATCTTCAACTGATAAAATGAATTTTAAACAAAATAGTTGAACTTTCAATCAAACAATTAAGTTTTCAATTAAGAAGATTGATTTTCAACAAAAAAAAAACAAATTTACAAAAAAAAATAGTTGAATTTTCGGTTTAAAAAAATTGATTTCTAACCCAAGAAGAATAATTTATAACAAAATCGTTCAATCTCCAACCAATAAAATAAATTTCTAACAAATTAGTTGAAATTTCGACCAAGCAGTTGAATTTTCAATTAAAAAAGATGAATTCTCGACGAAAAAATTAATTGTTGAATTTTCAACTATAAACGTCACAAATCGTCACAAAACCTGTTACGGCCCCTTAAAATTACTGCAATAACCAATTAATCATTAAAATAATTATCGTATTATTCTAGTGCTAATTAGCATAAGACTAAAAGTCGTTAAAGCCAGACAATGCAGAGAATCAGCTTTCATGATTTATTGAAATAACATATTTATTCATTTAAGTGGTCAGGTAACTAAGACCTGTTTATTGAATTATGAAATAATAGTTTTATAATACGGTGGAATCCTCTTTTTATCTGCTATAATAATAAAATTTTATTGCAACAAGGACGAAAGTTTACTTTAGTTTTTTGCCCTCCATCAAGCCGAGTTTGTTCAAGCAGTACTTCTTGAAAGCCAAGGAACAAACACCTCTTTATTGTCGTTTTTTACAGGCCAGTGTCTCTTTGATCTTCACCATGAAGATGTAAAATAATATACCATGATAATGAGTACATAATTTACAGCAATTTTCTTACTCAACCTTCACAATCAAATTGAATTTTAAGCCAATGGCTTAAAGTAATGTTTGAATTTGAAGTAATATAAAATATAATTGATAATTGACAATTAAAATAAATATTTAAATAGTACATTGGCCTTCATTCAATTTCAATTTAATTTGAATTTTCATCAGCTTTCTGTAGTTTTTAGTTTTTATTAAAATATAAGGTCTTATCCCAGAAGGAATTAGAAGCAAAAAAAAAATTCTGCATCTTACTGATTTCATTCATTTTTGAAATCACTTCGAAATAGGAATATCTTGAGGATTTTGAAAATTTATAAATCAAACTTTTTAAATTTTGAAGATTTTGAAGATAAAAAACGTTTTCAATTACAAATCTTCCAAGATTTTGAATGTAAATCATCAAAATTACAAGTGTTTGAATTATAAATTTGAAACTTTCATAATTTTTCATTGTTAATTTCAAAAATTAAAAGCTGATCAATTTTCTTAGAGGATCAGTAATTCAAAGTTCTGCAGTTTTGAAGAGTTACAATTGAGAACTCTCAAATTTTTAAAGATGCATAAATAAAAATTCTTAAATTTTGAAGATTTTGAAGAACAAAAGTCCATTGTTTCATTTTAAATCTTCCCAAAAGAAGAAATTTTGAATGTGAATCATCAAAATTACAGAATTTTTAACTGTAAAACTCAAAATTTGCAGAATTTTTAATTATAAATTTTCAAAATTAAAAGCTCTTCAACTTTAGAGATTTAAAATTTTGAAAATTTAAAATTGAAGATTCGTCAATTTTAACAATTTGTAGTTTATAATTTTTTAATTTTAAGAATATATAAATCAAAATTCTTAAATTGTGATGATTTTGAAGATTACAATTCAAGAGTTTTCAATTCAAAATTGATAAAATTTCAAATGTACGTAAATCATCAAAATTACAGAATTTTGAACTGTAAAACTTAAAATCTGTAGAATTTTTTATTGTAAATTTTCAAAATTAAAAACTCTTTGATTTTCACATCATTTTGAAGATTAAATTCCTAATTTCCGAATTCCTGAATATAAATGATTTTGAAAATTAAAATTCTATTTTTCAATTCAAAATCTTCTAAATTTTCTAGATTAGAGGAATTTTAAATCTAGAGCATTAAAAATACACATTTTTCATGATAAAAATTAACATTTGTATAATTTTTTTATTTTCAAATTTAAAAATTTTTAACTCTCCAATTTAACTGAAAACTATAAATTTTCACAATTTGAAATTCTTTAATTTTGAAGATTTACAATTGAAAACTCTTTAAATTTGAAGATGTATGAATAAAAATTCTTAAACTTTTATCTCTCTGCTTTTATGATTTTGGAATCCAAAAGTCAAGATTTCTATTCTGATTCTTCCACTTAAAGAAATTAGGAATGTAAAAAAAAATATAGAAATTTTCAATTATAAATTGTAAAAATTAAAAATTCGTCAATTTCAAAACTTTAAAATTCAAAGTTCTGTAATTAAAAACTCTTAAATATTGAAAATGTATGAAGAAAAATTCTTAAATTTTGATGTTTTTGAATGTTAATCATCAAAGTTACAGAATTTGTTAATTGAAAAACTTAAAACTTGCCTAAATTTTAAATTAAAAAATTACGAACCCATTCATTTTAAAAGTTTACAATCTAAAGTTCAGAATTTTGAAGTTTTGCAATTAAAAAATCTTCACGAAAGTGATGAAATTTCAATCGGAAATCGTAAAAATTACACAATTTTCAATTGTAAAACTTGTAATTTGCATAATTTTTAGTTGTACATTTTGAAAATTAAAAACATTTTTTATTTCTAAAAATTTACAATCTGAAGTTCTTTAATGTTAACGATTTACAGTTTAAAATTCTTCAGTTTTGAATATCAAATGAATTCTCTTCAATATTAAACGTGCATAATAGAAAACGATACAATTGTTAATAAGTTTTTGTTGATTAATTCAATTTAAAAAAAATGTAATGGAAATTTATTAAACTTCATAGATTTTTAATTGCAAATTCTTCAATTGTGATCAGTGGAAATTTCAGGTTTAATTCATTTTTTTGAAATTCTTATAATTTTTTACATATGTAACATATGTTTCCATATACAAAGTAACTAGAGCTGTGAGTACTTCTTTTTTTTATGAAACTTCCCCAACACAGCATCCAATTTTAATTAGTCCTAAGGTCTTACAAAATTTTTTGTTATTTCGATCCAACAACAGATTTTGCACAAAGTGCACAGAAAAAAATAAAGTTTCATTCTGAACAAAGAAACGGCTACAAAATCTACTAAAACAAAAGTAAACCATAATTGGTTTCTATTGAGCAATACAAATATTGAAAGCAATTCGATTGTCTTTATTTTTTTGAATTGATCAAGACAGTGAACGTACCTGAAGTTCAAAATTACTTTATGAGAAAATAAGCTAAAAGAATTGAATCCCTAGTTTTTTTTTGTATGAATGAATTTGAAGATTACTATACATAAATAGTTCTTCACTCATATATAATATATCGAACCCCCTCCATTATCGTAATAAATATTAGGATGAATCACAATAATTTTTCCTCCATCACGCAATACATCAGAAAGTAGGATAAATGCCTATTATAAACAAAACAAAAAATCTTCATGACATCACATTTCAACATCAGTGTTCTTATCTTTGATTACTCTGCCTCTGCGCGCCCCAGTCTTCTCTCCTATACAATATAGCATCTACAATATTTCTTTATAATTAGCACGAGGCCTGTATTCTTATTTTTTGAAAATAAAAATTCCCGAGGGTATGATCTGATGATAATCGGCATGAATGATAAAGAAGCAGAAGTTGCAGGAACTAGTCGGAAGCTCGTCCCAATTGTAATGTTGAGATCATCATATTCACACAAAACCGATTAAGTATCGAATAATTATTTTTAATCATTGCACATCAAGTTTCATATACAACAAAAGTTTAAAATCGATAAATCTCGTCGCTTTGTTACTCGATTGAACTCCCGGCGATTTACGATTTACGACACAATTTCCTACCTATAATCTATCCTTCGTCGTGTAGACCCCAATGACCTCAGATTTTAATAGTTTATACCTTAACTATGACTCTCATCTTCAAATCCATTTTTTCTGCAATTACCATCAATTCGTCAGATTCAGACACATGAAGAAAAACTAGCATCTTCCGGATCATTAAGGACGTGTTTATTTTATTTTTTAATCCATAATTGCTTTTGATGGATTTGATTCCTCCAGTCATTCTATGATTACTAATTACTCTTCCAATAATTGTGCCAGAATGTAAATTAGGAGAAACCTTGAATCAGTATTTTTTTGAAGAGACGGACATGAGAATCTAAAATTAAAATCCTTGTATGAACTCTACTTCAACCTAAAAGTTTGATCTTTTGTGGTTTATAATGGTTTCATAATGATGTTCCCTAATGTTCCATAATGGTTCGAACAATGAACCAAACATAAATTATTTTGTTTGACTCTGATTTAAAAATTAAATATATATTAGGGTGGCTCTACGATTGTCTCACAGTTCTTCCAAGTTTTCGTAAAAAATAAATAAAAAAATAGTGTGTATTCATTAAAAATACCAAAACCGTTAATTGTGTTGGATAATCGTTCGGAAAAAAATATAATTTTTATGATTTTCGTAAACTAATGATAGTTTCAATTATTATTCACTCAATAAACTGATACTAATTGTGAGTATACTAATGCTAAATTATAATTGACGTGAATTAAGTATTCTGTAATGTCCTGAAGCGATGCCAGAAAGATGATCTATTGATGATTAGAGGTGTCTGAATCGTACCCTTGACCAGGTCTAATAAAAACGTTTCATAGTCAACTAATGCATCTAAACACTATTGAATTTTTTCCTATCTCATGCAGGTGGTTTCCCCCATTTATATAAACAATTGCATCTTTGTATTCTCTAAGAAAGCTTTGCTTTAAAAAAAATAACTTGAAAATTACTACGACGAGTGGATTACGTTGATTATACTGAAGCCTATAAAATGAATGGTTACACTGGAATCATCGTGGTACATGTTTTTGTATGACACCTGAGAAGTGAAGAGCCATAAGGTGAGGTTCACTCTGGTCTGCAAAGTGCCACCCTTTTTTCATGGTCAAGCCACAAGAATTTAAAGTCGAGACAAATCGATACCGCAAGAACATGGATGCTACACTCTACCCAGCGATTCTGCCTCACTGCTTCACTGAGCATATTCGATTTTGTGCATTTTTATTCTTCATTAAAAATACAAATTAAAAGTGAAGACCCTTCAGTATCTGAAATTGACGAAATAATAATCAAGTCCTAATTTATTATCTGTATTACAAATTTGAATCATATAGTAAAATATCTTCCTCAGGTTGGGTCATGAATATCATTAACATAATGCTATGACATAATGAGCAGTAAAGTTTCTGAGATCTTGGTCGTTGATCCGGGGCAGGTTGAACCAGGTTGAACTCTAAAGTGACATAAAATCCAGGTGGCACTGGCCTATAGCTGGAAGAGTAGGGTAAGAATTTCAAGACAAGATAAATCGATACCGTAAGAACATGGATGATGCTGCACTTTTCCCAGATTCCTTATCTCGTCAGTGAGATATTCGATTTTTTTAGAATTTGTATCCTTTATAAAAAAAAAAAAATTTAAAAATGAGGCCCTTTAGTACCGAAAAATGTCAAAATAATAACAAAAGCCTATATTATCATCTGCATCTCAAATTTGAATAATAGTTAGTGTCCTGGAAATCCTTGAAAACCTGGAAAAGTAATGGAATTCGTTTTTACCTAAAAATAAACGTCCTTGAATTTTGCTTGTGGTTCTGGAATTTTTGTTCTTTTAAAGAAAAAATATTTTTTTAACTTTTTCTCTGCTGAACGAAAAAAGATTACCTTTTTAACAAGAGACTGTTTATTTTATCACGATGAAAATCACGGAACTACAATCGAAATGGTATTTGAATATTAATGGTTAGAGCAACTGAAAAATTGGTCGGGGCAAAGTTATAAAATTTTGAAAATGATGTTTTGGACTAGTGACTATTTTAGTTAGTAATTTATTTGCCTTGTATTTTTATTTCTTCTCTTACAGTTGCTTATTATTCATTGAAAATCCATATTTTTTGGTAGAAAATTCATCCTTTTGGCTGAATATTGATATTTTTCAAATTGAAAATTCAATCACTTGGGTAAAACTTGAACCACTTTGTTGAAAATTTATTTGTTTGAGGGTTGATCTCTTCGATTGGAAATTTAAATATTTTGCTGAAAATTCTTTTTTTCATTTAAAATAATTTGTTAACCTAGAAATGTAACTTTTCCGTTTTTTTTTTTTTTGCTGAAATTAAATATTCATTTTTAAGTCAAAAATTTGCCTTTATTGGTAGAAAACTAATCCTGTTGTTGGAAATTTTCTCTCTTTTGATTAAAACTGCAATTTTTCAGTTAAAAATAAACTTTTTTGTTGAAAATTAATATTTTCTGATTGAAAATGCTGTCTTTTGGCTTGAATGTTCAACAATTTCTTTGACATTTTTTCCTATCTTGGCTGAAAAATCTTTATTTGTTGAAAATTTGTCTTTTTGATTAGAAAATTCGTCTCATTAGAAGAAAATTAATAATTTCGGATTGAAAATTCAGCTGTTTGTAGAAAAATTTTTGTTTGTTTGTTAAAAGTTGACCTACTTTATTAAACATTCATTCTTTGGTTGCAGAATGGCAGATTCATCATTTTAGTTGAAAATTCCTCTCTTCGGTTCAAAATTCAGCTATTTCGGTCAAATATATTTTACTGAAAATTAGTCATTTTTAGTTGAAAATGAAATTATTCGTCTGTTAATTGGTGTATTTTGTGGTAAATTTGTCTTTTTCGGTAGAAAATTTTTCTTTTTTGGTAGAAAATTAATTTTCTTTGTTGAAAATTCGTCGTTTTGGTTGAGAATTCATATTTGTAGGTTAAAAGTTAAACTATTTGGTTAAAGGTTATAAATTTAACTATTTTATTGAAAATTCGTTTTTTTCTGTTGTGAATACATCTCTTTTTTATTTGAAAATGTATTCTCTTTATGAAAAAATCAATTACTTGGTTAGAATCTAAAAAAAACATCAATAAAAAATCATATTATTGGCTGAAAATTGAACTATTTTGTTGACAAAAACTTTATTTTTGTATGAAAAGTAATCTGCCGAATTGAAAATTCAACTATTCCATTTTAGGTTGAAAATTGATCGTTTTTAGTCGAAAATTCAACTATTAAATTTTTCATTAAAAATTCAACGTTTTGGGTTTAAAATTCAACCTTTTGGTTGAATGTAGAACTACTTAGTTGAAAATTCATTTCATTTGTTGAAAATTGAACTATTCTGTCAAAAATGATTTTTTTTTGCATTAAAATTTTTTTTCGGCTGGAAATTTAACTATTCCAGTTTTGGTTGAAAATTCAGATTTTTTTCAGTATATTTACCTTTTTTGGTAGAAATGAAACATCTTCCTACTTGAAAATTCAACTACCTAATTGAAAATTAAACTTGTTTTTTCAGATTGGTTGAAGATTAAACTATTCGGTTGAAAATGTATGTTAATAAAAATTATTATTATTATTAAAATTGGTTTATTTTTTGAAAATTTGTCATTTTTGGTAGAAAATTAATTTTCTTTGTTAAAAATTCGTCGTTTTGATTAAGAATTCATCTTTGTAGGTTAAATGTTAAACTATTTGGTTAAAAATTTAACATTTTTGCTGAATTTGTTTTTAATTTAGGTCTTTGGTTGAAAATTCAACTATTTTATTGAAATTTTGTTGTTGTTGTTGTTGAAATACCAACTATTTAATTTTTCTTTGAGAATTCCTTTTTTTGTCGAACATTCCAATTTTCGTGATGAAAATTCAACTATTTTTGGTTGAAGTTTTGGTTGCAAATTCAACTGCTTTTGTTGAACATTTGCCTAATTCGACAGAAAATTCTTCCTTTTGGATATAATATTCACCGTTTTTATTAAGAATTAAACTCTCTTCCAAAAAATTGAATTATTTCGTTGGAAATTCAACTATTTGTAGTTGATGTTTAATCTTTTCTGTTTGAAATTCGATTATTTAGTTGAAAATTCATCTTTGTAGGTTGCAAACTCAACAATTTGGTTGAGAAATCAATTTATTTGCTGACAATTTCATTATTTCATTGCAAATGAACCGAATTTGCGAATTTTAGGGGCGTAAGAGAAATTTCGCATTTGACACTTTTTCAGTGCAACTAGACCTATAATTTCTACTATGTTTCCTGGAAAGTATTATTTTTTTACTGTAAAAAAGTACCGGGAAAATGTATATTTCTGTCCTGGAAAACCTGGAAAAGTCCTGGAATTTTTGTTTGAAGAAACACTAGACACCCTGGTTAAGTATTTTCTCGTGGTTTGGCCATGAATATCAATGTCATAATGCTATGACATAATGACCAATAAAATTTCTGAGATCTTGGTCGCTGATCCAGAGTAGGTTAAACTTTAAAGTGACACAAAATCCAGGTGACAGTGACCTGGTAGAGGAGGGTAAGAATCTCAAATCGATACCGCAGGAACATGCTTGATGCTACACTATACCTACAGATTCTTCCTTATCGCTTCAGTGAGCATATTCGATCTTTTAGAATTATTATTCCTTACAAAAAAGACCAATTAAAAATAGATATCTTTTAGTATCTGAAACCAAAAAAATGATCATCTAAATCTAATTTATCATCTGGATCTCAAAATTTGAGTGATAGTATAACGTTCCTGAGGTTTGACAACGACTATCAATGACATAGTCATAATGATATGATATAATGGTCAATAAAATGTCTGAGATTTCGTTCGTTGATCCGAGGCAGGTTAGACTTCAAAGTGACATAAAATCCAGGTGACAGTGACCTGGTAGAGGAGGGTAAGAATTTCAAATCGATACCGCAGGAACGCGGTTGATGCTACACTATATCTAGAGATTCTTCCTTATCGCTTCAGTGAGCATATTCGATCTTTTAGAATTATTATTCTTTATCAAAAAGACCAATTAAAAATAGAGATCCTTTAGTATCTGAAACCGAAAAAATAATCATCAAAGTCTAATTTATCATCTGGATCTCAAAATTTGAGTGATAGTATGATGTTCTTGAGGTTTGACAACGAATATCAATGACATAGTCATAATGATATGACATAATGGTCAATAAAATG
>CAKNXH010084137.1:0-12131 GCA_932178445.1 Andricus quercusramuli
AAATGAAAAATGAAATGAAAAATGAAATGAAAAATGAAATGAAAAATAAAATTAAAAGTAAAATAAAAAAAAAATAAGTGGAATATATAACGAAATGAAGTGATATGAAAATCAAGTAACATAAAAAATAAGTCATTTAAAAAGAGGTGAGAAATGAAAATGAAATCTAAGATGAAACACGAAATAGAAAATTAAATGAAATATGTAATGAAATGATAAACAAAATGAAAGAAAATGAAATAAAAAATGAAAAGAAGAATGAAATGAAGTGACATGAAAATCATTTCACATGAAAATCAAGTGAAATGAAAAATAGAGTGACACGAAATATAAAGTGAAACATGAAATTAAATCTGAAATGAAAAATAAAATAAAGAATGGAATGAAATATATAATGAAATGAAGTTATAAACAAAATTAAATAAAAAATAAAGTCATTGAGGCAATGAAAAATGAAATGAAAAGTTAAATGGAAAATGAAATGAAAAATAAAATGAAACGAAAAACGAAAAATTAAATGAAGTAATAAGTGACAAATGAAATGAAATACAAAATTAAAAATGTAGTGATATAAAACATACAGTGAAATAAAAAAAAAATGAAATGAAAAATGAAATGATATGAAAAAAAGAATTGATATGAAAAATAAAGTGATGTGAAAAATGAAGTGATAAAAAAAATAAAATGAAAGCATTTTTTTTCGCCGTGAACATTTCAGCGAAGATATAAATTGTGAAGCATGAACTACTGCTAAAAAGAAGAATAGAAGAATTTCCTATCTATCTTTCCTTTTGCAGCTTCAGAAAAGGGTCTTCCAGAACCTCACGACCCGGAAGCAGAATCGCTTATAATTTCTTCTCTAGTGACTACTAATCTTGACAAATGTCGATATAAGTTTAAGCTATCTCCCATCCCCTAAGCCTAAGGCCCTACACTTAGTTGAACTTGAACAAGTGACGCTAATTAAAGTTGTAGCGGAAATGGGAAGAGTGCAATGCAAAGCAAACCCTCGTTAGGTTCCATCGAAGCGTGGATTCCACGTGCGATATGTCACGAAGTGCCGGACGACTCGGTGCATTGCATCGGGCAGGTGTATACTATACGACTTTTGTCAGTTTTATTGGATGAAACTCGTCCTTATCAAGACTGAAATAGCGTTCAGTGGTAGACCGCGGACGCCTTGTGCACATGCAATCTCGACATGTATATATGTATGTTTATACATGTATATATGTATGTTTATACATGTATATATGTATGTTTATACATGTATTGATGGGAGAAGAAGTATAAAGAGGGTGAGGAATAAGGAGGAAGATTGTAGATGTAGAGGTTCACTCTTCAGTTCAGGTACCTATGGAGCCTATGGAGCCCATGGAGCCCATGGAGCCTATGGAGCAGTCCTAGGCTCATTAGTGAGACAAGGATGAGAGCATCGAGCCTGCGGCCTTGAGAGATCTTTGCACTCACGTCGCATCTCCGCGATTCTTAGAGTTTCCTCTCGTTTCTTTGCCATTCTCGAAGGCCGTCCTACCACCTCCCAGGTCATGGTCCACGCAATACCAATGTACCTCATATTACGGATTATCCACACCTCAAGACGGAGAACAGAGATTTCATTGATCTAAACCTCCCCTGAGGACTTCGGCCCACCCTTAGGCGAAATATTAAGCGTGGTCCTAAGTCGGCACCGCACTGGTCCTGAGTCGGCATCTAATTTTTTCGGCTCAAATGCAAGAAAAAGGACAGTTTATTAAAATTCTATGAGGAAATGGGCAAATTGAAACCATTTACAATGAAAAAATGTGTAGAATATTGTCGAACTTTATTTCGAGGATGGAAAAGTTTCTCCATTACAATAATGGAAATCACGCTAACGTGAATCTCAGAAAGGAATAAAGAAATGAAAATCGAAATGGATGATTACTCCCTTTGGTTATTTGCATTTGAAATTACGTCCCATGACTGCAAGGAAATAAAATCAGTGAAAAAGTGCCGACTATGGACCACCTGTTTGATGCCGACTCAGGACGACTACGAATTGTCACACATGACATGCTATTACGCATACGGAACAAATCCGAATGAAAAATCGATTTTATCAGGCGAAAGCACACAGAACACAGAAACTGACACACTTAATCGATTGTACTTTTCAAAATACACACAGTGCCGACTTAGGATCACTCTCCCCTACATAATCTAAAGAGTAGAAAGATTCTCGGTAAAGGCCCTTTTTTAGGAGACTAGACTATTATGTGCGCGCGCTAACTTCTGGATTGATTTTTCTCATTTTTACTCAATTTTCGAATAACTATTTATTTGTTAACATTTAACGGTCATTTTTTAAATGTAAGCATTGTGAACAAAATTAATCAGCTAATTCTCAATTAACCAGTCGACAACATAAAAAGTATGAAAAAATTATTTTCAATGAAACTTTCAAATAATTTTTACTTTATACAATATAGTTTTCTTTGAATTCGGACTATTCTTTTATTAAATTTAATTCATTAATAATCTTTGAACTAATTCTAGAAAATGTAATTTTTAGCAGAAGCAGTTAATATTTAATTAATGAGTTCAGATAGAGAGCATTTAATAATATTTATTTTCATTGAAATATTATAATAACTTTTATTTAATATTTATCTGAAAATTTCAATCATTAATAACCTTTCAAGCAGTAAAAATTCAAATATATGTACATATAATTTTGAAAATTGAATTCGAAAAATCACTTCACAACATCACAAACATTTGGAAAAATTATATAATTGTAATGGAGATATTTTAAAGAAAAAATAAATTTTTATTATAAAAATAGCAGCCAATATTAAATCACATGACCTTAATGTAAATAATCAATTAATGTGAATTATTTGAAAACAATTCAAATTCAATCTTTATGTAATTCAATTTTTGGAAAAAAATTAATCAGTCGATAATGTTGAAGATTAAATTCAGATAATTATCTCACAACATCGTAAAAATTTTGAAAATTATGAAATTGGAATAATCTCACACAAGATGTAGGTTACCTTTTTTCATATGAATTCAAAATATATTTTTTTATTTTAAATTGCATTTCAATACATTTAATTTTAGTAATGACCTTTAAATTAAATTCCAGAAAAAATGTAAATGTATGTACATATTAATTAATCATATCTCAACATAAAAAGTAATAAACAGTTATTTTCAGTGAAACCTTCGAATAATTTTTACTTTATACTTTTCTGAAAATTTGAATTATTAATAGTCTTTTAAACTAATTTTATAGAAAAGTGAAATATATGTACATATAATATTGAAAGCAGACTTTAGATACTTATTTCACAACATCACAAAAATTTACAAAAATTATACAATTGGAAAATAAACGTATTTTAAACATGAATAACTTTTCATTATCAAAACTATAGCTAATATTCAATTACATGATGTAAGTTAATATTGTTAAAAAAATTAATCAGCACATAATTAATTAATCTGTACACGATATAAACAGAATTAAACTATCATTTTCATCCAGGCATTCAAGTAATTTTTACTTTACATTTCTTTTAAATTTTCACTTTCATTTCTGAAAATTTGATTTATTAGTAACCTTTCATATGAATTTGTTAAAAAATTGATACATATTTACATATAATTTTAAAAATTAAATTCAGATAATCATTTCACAACATCACAAACATTTGTAGAAATTACATAATTGGAATAGAGGTATTTTAAATGTGAATAGAATCTTATTTTACGAATTATAGCCAATAATCAATTACATAACCTTAAAGTAAATAATCATTTTATGTACTTGATTAAAACAAATTAAAATTCAATCTTTATGTAATTTAATATTGTGAAAAAAATCAATCAGATAATAATTAATCAATTAGTTCAAAAAATAAAAAGCATTAAACTATGACTTTCATTGAAACATTTAATTAATGTTTACTTCATTTTATTTTTTCTTCCATTTCTAAAAATTTAATTTATTCGTAAACTTTAATACTAATTTCAGAAAATATAAAACATATTTACATATATCTTGGAAAAATAAATTCAGATACTCATTTTACAAAATCAGGCACATTTGAAAAATTACTTAATTGTAATAAGGATATTTTAAATATAAATAAACTTTTATTATACAAATTGTATCCAACATTCAATTATATAACCTCCAACTAAATTATAAGCTTATGTTACTCAATTCCGAAAAAAAACTTAATTTTAATCTTTATTTAATTTATTATCGTGAAAAAATTAATATCTAATTTTTATTAAAACATTCAAATAATTTTTACCTAATGTTTTTTTTTTTCAATTTTAACTTTCATTTATGAAAGTTTGAATTATCAATAACCTTTAAAACTAATTCCAGAAAATGTAATTTTGATTGGAATAAGTTAATAACTGAATAATCAGTTTGCAACATAACAAGCATGAAACAATTATTTTCAATCAAACATGCAAATAATTATTATATTATATTTTTCTTTAAATTTTAAATTGCATTTATATACATTTAATTCATTGAAATAACCTTTCAAAAAATTTAAACAAAATTAAAATATCTGTACATATAATTTTAAGAATCAAATTAAGATACTTGTTCAACAACATCACAGCCATTCAAAAGGATTATATAATTGTAATAGAGGTATTTCAAAGAAAAAAATTTAATTCCATTTTTATTTAATTTAAAATTTAGAACAGAATGAATCGACTAATAATTAATTAAACTGTTTGCAACATAAAAACATCAAACTATTATTGCCATGGAAAGATTGAAATAATTTGCACTTTATATTTTCTTCTAAGTTTTAACATTCATTCATAAATATTTTATTTATTAATAAGCCTTTTGAATGATTCCAAAAAAATTTAACTTCTAATATAATCAATTCAGAATAATATGTATAATGATAATTTGGAAAATTAATAATAAAATAATGTTTATCATTATTTTAATTGAAATATTCAAATAGTTTTCAATTTATATATTTTTTTAATTTAAAATTGTATTTCTGAAAATTTGAATTCATAATAACCTTTTATACTAATTCAAGAAAAAATTATATGTCTATATAATTTTGAAAATTGAATTCGTATAATCATTTCACAACATCACAAACATTGACAGAAATGACGTAATTGGAATGGAGGAATTTTGAATGTAAATGAACTTTTATTATACTAATTACAGCCAATATGCAATTAGATAACCTTAAAGTAAATAATCATTTTATGTACTTAATTGGAACAAATTAAAATTCAATCTTTATGTGATTTATTGTTATGAAAAAATTGAATCAGCTAATAATTAAACAATAATTTCAGGACATGAAAAGCATTGAATAATTATCTTCGCGGAAGCATTCAAATAATTTTTACCTTATATTTTACTGAAAATTTGAATTATTAATAACTTTTTGAACTAATTCCAAGAAAACTGAAACGTATGTACGTATTGTACATACGTATGAACCTATGCAAAACTTTAAAAATTCATTTCAGATACTCATTTCACAAGCTCAAAAACGTTTGAAAAATTGAGTAACTGGAATGCGGTTTCATTAAAATTAAAATCAACAGAAGTATAAAAGAAGATTTCTTATTTTATCGATCACCGATAATAGGAAGATTTCGCATAGTGCTCGTGTTGGCGTTACTGTGCGTGCTCTGCGAGTTTAGCGTTACTATTTTCCGCTATCCGACGTTCGTTAGCGTATTATTTATTACAAAATGGCGACTATCATGATCTGGACCAATAGAGGTTACCTGTTTTTATATGAAGGAAAATTCGTTTTTGCTTTCCTGACTTGCTAACTTACTATGCTTGTTACTGTTCATGCCGGAAGAAGAGGATCTGCCATCCTTCAGGACCCAAGTTCAGGGTAGTTATGATATGGTACTTCCTGAATGAAATAAAGTAGTACCTAATTTAAGTACCTAATTTATGAATGTTAAAGGAATTAATTTTTGCATTGAAGTTGGCTACTTATTGTTTAAGCAATATTCGAAACTTCTAGCTTTTTTGGACCACCCTAAGATGCATGTTCTTGAATCATTCAGCATATCTTATATCACTTTCTTAATTTGAATTTGAAGGAAGTGTTCTGGAATGTTTGCTTCTTGAAAAGGCATCAAAATCTTTTTCCTTTTCTTTGGAACTTTTTTCTTCATCTCGTCTTATCCTTTTACTGCCCGACCACTTAAGTTACGATACCGAGCATATCCAACTATCTGGATCACAAAGCGTGGTAACAGCTAGTTGCGAATCCAGAACCGTCATTAACTCAAATGTCTTATAATAACCGCCGGAAGTGACACTAGCCGCTGAATTGGCCCTTATTTTTTATAATTCGCAACTTTACTTTATAGGGCTTATAAATTATTTGATAATATAACAAAATTCAATTTAAAGTAAACTAATTACCGTCACTGCATTTTTACCATTTCCATTTTCCCTCTTGCAATCAATATTACCTTCATTCAGTATTACGGGGAATAACTAAACGAATTGAATGAATAACAAGATAAATAATTCAATAAATTAAATACGGAAAAAAATAAATAAAAACGAGGAATATAGGGGAATAATTTCTTGTAAATAAAATTAACTTAGGTACCATATTGAATTCGATATGAAGTCAAAATATACTATTTTCGAAAAAACAGTTGAATTTTTAACAAAACAAGAATTGGTACTGGAAGAAATGAATTTTTTACCCAAAACACTTTAATAAGTGATATCAGTTTTCAAGCAAAAAAGTAGACAATTTCAGAAAACAGTTGATTTTGAAACCCGAAAAAATGAATTATAAATGATAAGGTTAATTTCAAATGAAGAAAGATGAAGTTTCAACCAAAATAGTTGAATTTTCAAGCAAAAGAGATGACTTTCACAAACTACTTTATTTGAAAAACATAGCTGAATTTTTATCCTACAAATATAATTTTGTCAACAAAAGAATTACATTTTCAAAAAATAATTAAATTTGTAACAAAATAATTATATTTACTACAAAATACTCGAATTTTCAACGTATAAAAGATCAATTTTCAACCAAAAAATGAAATAGTTAAATTTTCAGAGAAAAAAATTAATTTTCACCAAATAAACGAATTTTCATTGAAATTTTTAACTTTTCAACCTGAGATGTGAATTTTGAACAAATTTATTTCGGACGAAATAGTTTAACTTTTAACCGAATAGTTTGATTTTCAACCAAAAAAGATCAATTTTCAACCAAATAATGGAAATCTCCATCTAGAAGATTAATTTGTTACCAAAAAAGACAAATTTTTAACAAAATACATAAATTACCGAATTTTGTATACAACAGTTGAATTTTCAACCCGAAAATAAGAATTTTAAACACAAAAGTTAATTTTCTACCACAATGATTAAATTTTCCAACAAAAAGATGAATTTTCAATCAAAAAAATTAACTTTCTATTGAAAAGGATGAAATTTCCACAAAATTTCAACAACAAAAAATTCATTTTTTACAAAGTATTTTAAATTTCAGTCAAGATGAATTCTGAAAAAATTTAATAATTGCTATTTTCATTGAAAAAGATTGAAATTTGAATGAAAAATAGTTAAATGCATCCAAAGGAGAGGATTTTTCAGCAAAAATAATTGATCTGCCAAAAGAGATCAATTTTCATACAAAAATACGAATATTCTATGAAACAGTAGTATTTGCAACCGAAAACTGTGAATTTTCAACAAAAATTTAATTTTTAAAAAAATAATTGAATTTTTTAGCCAAAAAGATGAACTTTCTATAAAATAGTTTAATGTTCTACCTGAAAATATAATTTTTCAATGGAAAAGTTACTTTTTTACCAAATAGTTCAAATTTATACCACAATGATAAGTTTTCAATTAAAAAAGTGAATATTTCACAAAGTAGTTCAACTTTCAACAAAATAGTTTATGTTACTACTAAAGAAGAGGCATTTTTAGAAAAACATGTGATAGTCAATATTTCATCAAAAAAAAAAATATTTTAATTTAAAATAGACAGATTAATTTAAATTTAATTTAATTTAAAATAACAGATTAATCTTCAACCAGTTACATTTTGCACCAAGAAGAGATTACATTTTTTCCACAATATTTGAATTTTCGAACGAAAATGACGAATTTTCAACCAAATAGTTGAATTTTCAACAAAACAAGAAAAAAGAAAGGAATTCTTTAAAATATGTGAAACCAGGAAATAGGGCATAGAGTGTATAGTCTAGCATTATCCAGGGCACTAAAACCCTCTCCTCACTTACAATTCTAAATTACAATTTAAAAAATTTGTATTATTCAAACAAAATAAAAACTCAAATCGTTCAGAGAGCAGTGCCCTTATAAATTTTCTGCCGTTTCCCAAAATGTGGGATATTTTCTCTAGCCTAAAAATAACGCAGAAAATAAATACATGGGACGATCGGTAATTCATGTCTTTTTCATGCCCTTAAGATTGTAGAGCGGATTTTTAATTTAAAATTAGAATAATCAAATTTGTACTGAGGAAATAAAATTTTGAAATTCCTGCAAAGGCGCAATAAATATAATATTTACCAGAACCGTAATGCCGATCATGCGTGAATATCGAACACTGAAACCAGTTAATAAAAACTAAAAATGTTATTGCATTAAAGCGATGCAATCGAACCTTTAAAAAAAAAGGATCTACTGGAAATACCGTTAGGGAGCGTCCACATGTTACGTGACCTCATTTTGAGTGATTTTTGACTCACACCAGTCTCTTGTAATAATTTCGGTGACCCCCCCCCCCCCCCTCTTCAGGCTATTTGAGACTGTAGATGACTATTTTTAAATATTAATATAATTAATATTCTATTTTTAAATACGAAATATAAACCTAATTAACTTGACAAATTAGGGGTGTCCATAAACAAAGTTACAAATTTGAACAATTTGAAGATGGCGCCTCTTTCCCCTTTTTCGAAATTGTTTTCTTTTTTCCAAGAAAATCCTCTTTTTGTCATTTTTTCGCCTAAATGTGTATTGAATTAATATAACCCAATAAGGAAGTCCAAATATTTTTTTGTTTGTTGAAAAGTTTACCATTATATTTTTGATTCGGAATTCATCTCGTTTAGTTTAAAATTCTACTTTTTGGTTGAAAATTTAATTATTTTTTCAAAACTGCAAGAAGTTTGTTAAAGTCATCCGATTTGGTCGAAAATTCAACTATTTAGTTGAAAGTTAAATCACTACTAAAAATTTCATTTTTTTTTTTTAATGAAGATTCATCTCTTCGGTTGATAATTTAATTAATTTGTTAAATATCTGTTTCATTTTCGGATGGAAATTCATTTTGAACTCAAACTTTTTCCTTGAAAATTAAATTCTTTATTTGAAGATTCATTTTTCTAGACAGAAATTCATTTCTTTGGTTGAAAATTCAACTATTTTGCTGAAATTTTTTTTTGTAGTTGAAAATTAATTCTTTGTACTGAAAATGTAACTATTCCTTTTTTTGTTGAAGATTGTTTTTTTTTTCTGGGAGAAAATTCATATATTTTTTTTGAAAATTCGTCTTTTTCAAATTTAAATGTTTTTTGGTTGAAATTTAACTACTACATGTTTCGTTGAGAATTCCTTTTTTTCGTGGAAAAATCGACTATATGGTTTAAAATTGGATTACTTTGTCAAAAATTATTATTTTGTTGTTAAAGATTCATAATTTTAATCAAAAATAAAATTATTTGTTTTTAGATTAACTTTTTTGTGAGGAATTTATATTTTAGGGTGGAAAATTCTGATTTTTTATAGTAATTTCATACTTTTGGCCCAAAAATTAAAAAATTGTAATTAAACTATTTGGTTGAAAACTAACTTTTTTGATGAAAATTTCATATTTCTGGTCTAAGAATTCAGTTCTTTTATAGAAAATTCGTCTTTTTGTTTTCTTTTTTGTCATAAACGTAACTGTTAGGTTAAAAAATCAACTATTTATTTAAAAAATTAACTATTTTGTGAAAAATTAACTTTTTTGTTGAAATTTCCTATTTTTGATTTGAAAAGTAACTTTTTCGTTGTCAATTCATATTTTTAGTTAGAAAATTCAATTTTTTTGTAAAAAAAGTCGCCTTTTTGGTATGAAATTCCCTCTCCATTGCCAAAAATGATTATTGTTTGGCATTAAAACAACTATTTCGATAAAAATTCAACTATCCATTGAAAAAATGAACCATTTTCTAGAAAACTAACTTTCTTTTTGAAAATTCATCTTCTTAAATGGAAAATTTATCTTTTTTGGAAGAAAATGAATTTTCTGGTGGAAAATTCACCTCTTTGGTTGAAAATTGATCTATTTTAATGAAATTTTTTGTTTTTGTGTATTAATTTTTTATCTGAAAATATCTCTTCTTGAAAAGGAATACCATCTTTTTTGTGATAAACGCAACTTTTTGGTTGAAAATTCAACTATTTTGTAAAAAATTAAATTTTTTGTTGAAAATTCCTATTTTTGGATCGGAAAGTAACTTTTTCCTTGGAAATTCGTATTTTTAGTTAGAAAATTCAATTTTTTTGTCCAAAGGTGGTCTTTTTAGTATGAAAATTCCTCTCCGTTGCCAAAACTTAATCATTTTTCCTCATTAAAACAATTATTTCGATAATAATTCAACTATCCATTGAAAAAATTAACTATTTTCTATAAAACTAACTTTTTTTTGTTGAAAGTTTATCTTTTTAAATTGAAAATTTATCTTTTTCGGAAGAAAATTAATTTTCTGGTGGAAAATTCACCTCTTTGATTGAAAATTGATCTATTTTGATGAAAATTCGTTTTTTTTGTTTTTTTGTTGAGTAATAATTTTTTATCTGAAAACATCTCTTCTTGAGAAAGAATGCCATCTTTTTTGTCACAAACGCAACTTTTTGGTTCAAAATTCAATTATTTTGTTGAAATTTTTTCTATTCGGCTTGAAAATTCATGTATTCTATTCGAAAATTTGTCTTTTTTGTAAAATATCAAACTTCTTGGAAAAAGATTCACCTTTTCGGTTAAAAATGTAACTATTTTGCTGAAAAATTATTATTTTTTTTTAAAAATTGATTTTTTATTTCTGAAAATTTCAATTTTGGTTGAAAATTCTATATTTTGATGAAGATTCGTTTTTTTAGTCAGAAAGACAATCTCCTTTGTTGAAGATTCATGTATTTTATTGAAGATTCGTTTTTTTTTTTTGGTTAAAAAATTAATTTTTTTTCTCGAAAATGTAATTTTTTTTTTCGGATTCAAATATTCTATTTTAGAAAATTGATTTTTTGAACTGCAAAGTTAACTATTTCAGTTTTTATTAGAAACTTATTTGTTTTAGTTGGAAATTTAACTATTTGGTTAAAAATTCATATTTTAGTAGAAAATAATTTTCTTGGTTAAAAATTCAAACGTTTTGTTGAAAATTCATTAATTCGTTGAAAGTTAAACGGTTTTCTTGAAATGTGTCTTTTTGGATTGAAGATTCATCTTTCATCAGTTTTTATTAAAGTTTAATTTTTCTCTATTGAAAATTCGACGATTTGGTTAAAAATTCATCTCCTTCGATAGAGAATATTTTTTTATTGAAAATTTACAAAATTTTCTTCAGCATGCCAAATATCGCCCTACTTTCCTTGTTTTGAGAGCATTTGAAGCAGTGTAGTCTGCAATTATATTTCCTAAATTGTTTTTTAGTTATGATTTGAAAAAAATTTAAATTGGAAGGGGAAGAATATTAGATCTGAATCAGTAGATGATTTCATAATATAATGATAAAAAAAAAATAATAGATAATAATAATATATAATGATAAAAGAATGATATAATAATCGATAATAATAGAAATAATATATTTCATAATAATTCTAGTACAATAATTTTTTTGATCGATACAATTACTACTAAGAGCCTCTCCACGGCCACGAAAGAGTGTCAATCGCTGCTAATAAGGCTAAGCCTGCCTGTTTAATGTTGCTTTTTGCGTTTAGCAGTCTGAAAGAATCTGAATTCCAAATGTACGTCCTTCAATTAAATGTAAACGTAAAACATCATGTACAAAAAAAATGGTCTCTTTTGTCCTATACGTGAACAGAGTCGAGGACT
>CAKNXH010084137.1:14825-39884 GCA_932178445.1 Andricus quercusramuli
AATATAAATTTTCCACAAAAAAGTTAATTTTCAGCTGAATAAATGTATTTTTCACTAAATTTTAGAATTTCCAGGCTAAGAAGACCAACCTTCTACAAAACAGTTTAATTTTCAATTAAAAGTAATGAATTTTCAACTAAAAAATTAATTTCAAAAAAAAAGAATTTTCAACAAAATAGTTGAATTAAAAAAATAATAATTTTCAATCAAGAACGATTTTTGAGTTGGGCAAGAAAAAATTCAACCAAAATTTTGTTTTTTCAAACCAAAAAGACGAATTTCCCACAAAATAGTTTAATTTTCAACCCGAAAATATAGATTTCTCAAAAAAGATAAATTTTTAACAAATAATAGATAATAGTTAAATTTGTATTTAAAAACATTAATTTTCTACCACGGAGATGAATTTTCAACCCAAAAAAATGAGTGATGAATTTCCTAACAAAAGACAAATTTTTAACCAGATAGTTGAACTTACAACCGAAGATTGGAATTTCCAAAAAAAAGTTACATTTCAACCAAATAGTTTGATTTTCTACCAAATTGTTGAATTTTTAAATTTCCAGTTTAAAAAATTAACGCCTAATAATAAAAAAAATGATTTTCAACAAAAGAGTTTACCCAAAATATGATTTTTTAACCAAGAAGATTAATTTTCTGAAAATTTAATAGGTAAATTTTCAATGAAAGAGATGAATCTTCAACCAAAAAATTTTTTTTTCAACAAAGTATTTTAAGTTTCAACCAAGTAGTCGAATTTTTGACTAAACCAGACGACTTTGTAACAAAAAAAGTTTTGATTTATGATTTATGACTCTTGGGAAAATTTTAAATGATGAAAAAAATCATTTAGAAAATTTCGAGTAATTCAAGAGAGATTTAGAAGGTTGAAAAAGATTTTAAAATAATTTTCAACTAGAAAAGAATTCAAAAATTTGCAAACAAATTGTAGATTTTGAAGATGTCGAAATAAAATTTAGATGATTTTTTATACGAAAATTTTCATGAGATTTCTAGAAAAATGATTTTTTATTTCCAAACGTTGATTTAAAAAAAAATTAAACAGATTTTCAATATTTCAAAAGATTTCCAAAATTACTAAAAAAAAAAATCTGGAAGTTTTGGGGGCATGTTTTTATTCTTCGGAATTTGAAAAAAAAAAGTTCGAATCATTCTAAAAATATTTTAAAAGTTTAGAATCTTTGTAACGATTAAAAATTATGTAACATTCAAAGAGATTTAAAAATTTTTCAAATAAACTCAAATTTTTTAAGATTTAGACTGAAATTTCAAAGATTTAGAAATTTTTGAAAGGATCCACGAAAACAAAAAGCATTTCTCAAGATTTCTAAAAAGATTTTTTATGATTTTTTTTATTTTAAAACATTATATTTTTTAAGCAAATTCGAAAATATTTGGAAAAATTTCAAAAGATTTCTAAATTTTTTTTTTAATCTGGAAGGCAAGTTTTTTAATTTTGTAAGGCATTTCAGAATTTTAGCAATAATTTGAGTTAGTTGGAAAAATGTTCGAAAATGCACATTTTTTAAATATTAACTATTACAACTTTCGTTGAAAATTCAACTATATGGTTAAAAGTTGACCTCATTCGTTAAAAATCGACTTTTTTGGTTGAATACTGAATATTTTCTCAGTTAAAAATTAACCTCATTGGTAGAAAATGTGATTATTTTGTCAAACATTCGTCTTTTTGTAAAAAAAATGAATCTTCTTGTTTAAAAATTCATCTATTTATTGAGAATTCATATTTTTCAGTTTAGGATTAAAATGCTTGTTTAAAAATTAAACTGATTTCTCAAAAATTCATTTTTTTGGGGGGATTGATAATTTTAGTTGAAGATTCATCTCTTTGGTTGAAAATGTGACTGTTCCGTTGAAAATTCGTTTTATTTGTTCTAAAATTAATCTTCTTAGTGGAAAATTCACATGTTTGATCAAAAATGAAACTATTTGATTTAAAATTAACTATTTTGTTAAAAATCAATATTTCCGGTTAAAAAAATAAAACAATTACTAGAAAATTCTTCTTTTTTGTGAGTGCAACTTTTTTTGAGTTGAAATGATTTTGAATCGTTTTCAGTTAAAATATGAACTATTCGTTGCATTTCATTGAAAATCCATCTTTTTTTGTTAAAAATTTTGCCATTCGGATGAAACTTAACTTTTTTATTGAAACTTTGATTTGGCATATATTTTTTGAAAATCTTGTTTGAAAATCTTTTTGTTTATTAATTTTAATTTGACTGCATATACATTTTTTGAATAAATTTGATAAAAGATTAAACTCTTCTTTAATTTAAAAATAAAAGGAGATTTTGAAGAAGAGAACGATCATTGAACCAGTGGAGGATGACCCAAATGTAGGACGTCATCCAAAGTATGCAAAAGAGACTTCAACGACTGCACGATCGATCCCTGCATAAATCGATCTTTCATTACAAGATCGTTATCGCCATTATCATTATAGAACATTACCAGAACCTGCTCAAGGCATAATCCAATTGACAAGACAATAAAAAAATTTCCTGAGAAATTGAAAATTATAAATTAAAAATTATAATTTATAATTAAATACAAAACAAAATTTGCTTCAACCCCTCCCCCATCTGAAAATGTATTAACAATAATTATTTACTATTACAAATGTACAATTTTATAATTTCTTCAGGGCCTAAAATGTCTTTTTGGCTGGAAATTTGAATAATTTGATTAAAATTTGTTTCCTTTTGGTTTGAAAATGTATCTCTTCTTTTAGAAATTTAATCTTTGTTGTTTAAAAATGCAGCTGCCTAATTTAAAAAAAATCTGTTTCGGTGTAAATGATCCTTTCTGTTAAAAATTCACTCGTATTTTCGGTTCAAAAATTTAACAACATGGTAGAAAATTCAATAAATTGGTAGAAAATTCATCAATTTCATCAAAAGTTGAACTACTTTGGTTAAATTTCATCGTTTTATTTAAAATTTTAGTTTTTTTTATTTGAAATTTAACCATTGTCTTGAAAATGCTTTTTTTAAATTAAAAATTCATTTTCCAACCGATAAGTTAACTATTCCAATTCTGGTAGCAAATTTATCTTTTTTATTTAAAAATTTATCTATTTTGTAAAAAATTCTTATTTTCGTCTGAAAAATTGAACAGTATAATAGAAAATTCAATAATTTGGTGGAAAATTGAACTATTTAATCAAAAGTTGAAATCAATTTTTAAAAATTAAATTTTTAATTTGAAGATTCATCAGTGTAGTTGAAAATTGATTTTTTTCGTCGAAAATTTGACTTTTTTTTAAAATGCGTTTTTTTGCTGTTGTTAAAAATTATTTTTTTAACTGAAAAGTTTACTGTTCCATTTCTGGTTGAAAATTCATCGTTTTAAAATGTTTGAGTGGCAGATTTGAAAGGCTTCATCAAATTTTTCTTAACAAACAATTTTGAAACAAAAAAGTTTTTATTTATGATTTAAATGAATGAAAGAATAATTAATTCATGAGAAAAATTTTAAATGATGAAAAAAATTATTTGAAAAATTCCAAGTAATTTAAAAGAGATTCAGAATGTTGGAAAAGATTCAAAAATAATTTTCAACCAGGAAAGAATACAAAAAAATGAAGATTTTGAAGATTTCGAAATAAGATTTAGAAGATTTTTGATACAAAAATTTTCATGAGATTTCTAGAAATAATAAATAATGATTTTTTATTTCCAAAGATAAATTTTTAAAATAAAATTTAAAACAGATTTTTAAAATTTTAAAAGATTTCAAAAATTGCTGAAAAAAATCTGGAAGATTTTAGAGTTTTGAAGTTCATCTTTTTTATTTAAAAATGCAACTGTCCACTTAAAAAATCTGTTTTGGTTGAAAATTAAACTTCTTGTTAAAAAATTCACTTTTGTTTTCGGCTCAAAAATTTAACAATAGGGTAGAAAATTCAACAAATTTGTAGACAATTCATCTATTTTGTCAAAAGTTAACTACTTTGCTTAAAAACCGTTTTCTGGAAAATGTGTGTTTTTTTAAATTGGAAATTCCTTTCTCAATTAAGAAGTAAACTATTTCATTTCTGGTTGGTATTTTTTTTTTGTAGTTCAAAATTTATCTATTTTGTTAAAACCTCGTTTCTCCAGTTGAAAATTTAGTTGTCTATTTAAAAATTAAAATGTCCCGTTCAAAAATTAACTTTTTCTTTGAAAATGCATATTCTCGGTTTGAAAATTCAACTGTTTTGTAAAAAAAAAAATATTTTTGGCTAAAAAATTCAACAGTATTATAAAAATTGAACTATTTAATTAAAATTTGAAATCATTTGTTAAAAATTAAATTTGTAAGTTAAAGATTTATCAGTTTAGTTAAGAATTAATTTTTTTGCTTGCAAATTTAACTTTTTTTTGAAAATGCGTTTTTTTGTTGTTAAAAATTAATTTTTTAACTGAAAAGTTAGCTGTTCCATTTCTTGTTGAAATTCTTCTTTAATGTTTAATGGACAGGCTTGAAAGACTTCATCAAATTTCTTTCCAAGGAAAATAATTTAAAAAATTTGTTTAAGAATGTTTTTGTTGTAAAAATTGAAAAACATTATTTTTTAAGATTCTATTAAAACTTAATGAACGTCTTAACCGGCAAAGAAACCCTTTTTACAGGTTCTCGGCGCCTACTTTGGCTATTTTTTTGGGGTAAATTCAATTGTTTTTTATCCAAAATTGAATTTTTTTTTTTGAAATATGAACTAATTCATTTTTGGTTGAAAATTCATCTCTCTGGGTTAAAAATTTTACTGCTTGGTTAAAAGTTGAATTTTCTGCTTGAAGACTTATAATATTAGTAGAAAATTCATCTCTTTGGAACTATTTGATTGAGACTTAAATTTTTGGTTGAAACCTTATATTTTTGATTTGAAAATTCAAGTGTTTTTTTTTATAGAAAATGCATCCTTTTCTCTTGAAAATCTAACAATTTGGTTGAAAATTCAACCATTTGTTTCAAATTTTATTTTTTGTGGAGAATTCATTTTTTTTAGTAAAAATTTAATTTCCTTGGTTTAATAGTTATCATTTTGCATTGAAAATTCAATTATATGGTTGAAAATTCAACTGTTTTGTAGAAAGCTCGCCTTTTTGGCTTGAAAATTCAACATTTTGCATTACATTTTTTTTATTTCCTGAGGCATTATACAAAAACATATAATACAAAAGATACAAAAGGCATTTTTTGTTTAAAATGACAATTTTTTCTTGATTCAAATATTAATTAATACATTTTTCGTTGAAAATTAATATTTTTTGGTTACAAATTAAACCAGTTAGTTAAATTTTTATTTTTCATGTTAATTTTGATGTTAATTTTTTGGTCTACTGGTCTAAAATCAATACTTTTTTAACATTGATTTTTTAATTGTGAAAAAATTTCTCTTGCTCTTTTGGGATTCGAACACCAGGCCTTTCAGATATATAAAAAACATAAATATTGTTTTGTTTTACAACTATTATAAATATTAATACAAATATTAAATAATATAAAATAAAAATCAAATACAAATATTACAAATATTTTTGTTTTACAAATATAATATAAAGATGCTATAATAGCATCAGACCGGTAATCTGGAAGACCTGGTGTTCGAATCCCAGCGGAGCAAGAGAGCGTTTTTTTCACAATTCAAGAAATATTGATTTTTGACCAGTAGACAAAAAAATTAACATCAAAATTACTTAGGTGAAAGTTGAACTACTTTTTGAATTCATAAGAAACCGTGAGATTTTGCCAACCCCCTCACCTTAAATCGTCTTACTTTATTTTTGGATGACCCTTTCCAAACTAAGCAGAAAAATCATTTTAGTTAATTTTCTCCTCGTAATTAAAAAAGATAAAATCAAAGTATAAAAAGTAATCAGTATGGTAACGAAACGGGTTTAAGAAGCTGCAAATCTTCTTTTAAAGGGCTTAGTGAGACATGCCTGGGTACACACAAAAGCTTCATTCGCACTGAACCACACAAGAAGTGTATGTATTGCTCTTTCAGATACAAATTACAAATATGTAGATACATAAAAGATTCCGCCTCGAAGTCATAAAAACAATCTCCAAACATTCGATTCTCGTACTCTCATTCTTTCAATCTTTTCTGCCCTCGTCCTTCTTTTTCTGTTTTTCTGCCCCGAACTCTTTTTTTTTCATCGCTGCATTTCTACGTTTCGAGTGACGGCGGCTTTGGCTATGGTGACCATTACGGTTCATTATTCAACCGTAAAGTTCGTGCTTGAATTTCTGCTGCCAGCCCTTCAGATTGCCAAAGCCTGCCTCCGATAGCAGTTTAAAACGTTCCGAATAATCAAAATGCTTCGTTAACAACCATTGGTTTCTTCAGCGTTCACAAAATTTATTGTTCTTTATTTATTTAGTTGTGATAGGGGCCGTACTTGAATTACTTAACAGCTCAGGGGGGGAGGGGGGGGGGTCGAGCAATTTTGTTACAATTTGTTACGAAAGGAGGGAGGGGATCCTTTACTCATGTACGAAAGTTTTTGCAAAAACTTTCTCCTGAAGATTATCTTTTTAGTTATAAATTTCATTATTAGATTCTGTTTTGTTGAAAATTCGTCTTTTTGGGTTAAAAATTCAACACTTTTCGTATAATATTAACATTTTTTTTGAAAATCCATATTTTGTTGCTGAGGAATTAACCCCTGGTGCACACACTACAGTTTTATAACGAGGTATACACAATGGGTTAGGTTCACCCGGCATACTTCAACAGCTCATATCTTCGTTCCTAATTGATCAATTTCGCCTCTTTTTTTTTTCATAGAGAAAATCCTCAAGAATTGAACAGTATGAGTGCGAACTTGAAAATAATTTTTTCACACAAACAGCGTAAATTACGTTTCGGCCTATTCCAACGGCTGAGCACATTGCTCACAAATTTTTGCAGTGTCACATAGGTCTTTCGCATTTCAAGCATTTATAAACACGGCGAATTTTCGCACACGTAAGCATTTTGATGAAGTATCTGCAAAAAATAAATATTTTTTGTTGATATTTTGAATTAAAGAATATCAGCGTGGTGAGACGCACGTGAGTGTAAATCAGTCAGCAGATGTAAAACGTACGCTGGGAGACATGATCGTCACCTTTTACTTTCAACATAAGCTATGAACATTACAAATATAAAAAGAAAATAACATTTACTTACATTTAGATTTTTTTGTTTTTCTGGATTTTGTAACACCATATACACACTGGGTAGACCCACACTTCTTCTTGTTTCGAAATAACAGATCTTGCAAAATCGCGCCGGGTTAGCGTAACCCAGTGTGTATACCAAGAGTTAACTGAATTCTTTTCTGGATGAAAAATATTTTTTCTGAAAATTTGTGTTTTCAATATAAAAGTTCATATTTTTTTAGTAGAAATATTGCATCTTTCATGGACAAAAATGCAACTGTTTTGTTAAAAATGCAACTATTTCCTAGAAAATTTACTTTTTATTTGGTATTTGTATTTTCCTGTTGAAAAGTCTATTGAAATGCTTTTGTATAAAAATTCAACTTTTTTGGGGAAATTCGTCTTTTTGATTCAAAAATTCACCTGTTTTAGTAAAATTTTCATTTTTATTAGACAAAAATGCAACTGTATGGTTGAAAATTTAACAATCTTGTTGAAAACTCATACTTTTTGATTGGAAATTCGACCATTTAGCAGAAAATTAACTTATAGTTTACAATTCTCATTTTGGTGTTGAAAAGTGAATTGAAATCTTCTTTGGATGAAAATTTAACTATTTTTTTTATTTTTTTCTAATTCATCTGTTTTACAAGAAATACTTCATCTTTCTTGAATATAAATGCAACTGTTTGGTTTTAAATTCAACAATTTCGTTGAAAAGTTATATTTTTTAGTTAAAAATTCTGCTGTTTTGTTGAAAATTTAACTATTTTGTAGAAAATTTACTTTTTGGAAAAATTTAATATCTTGGTATTGGGGAAAGAACTGAAATCTTTTCTGGATGAAAATTCAAGTATTTTTTTGAGAATTTATTTATTTTTTTAAATAAAAATTTATCTGTTTTAAGAGAAATTTCATCTTTTCCAGATGAAAATGCAACTGTTTGGTTGAAAGTGAAACTATTTTGTTGAAAAGTCATACCTTTGGTTGAAAATTTTCCTGCTTTGTTGAAAATTTAACTATTCTGTAGAAAAATTTACATTGTGTTTAAAATTCATACTTTGGTGTTAAAAAATGAACAGAAAGTTTTTCTTTTTTTTTTATATTAAAAATTCATCTGCATCAGTACAAATTTCATCTTTCTTTGCATAAAAATTTAACTATTTTGGTAGAGAATCCAACTATTTCGTTAAAAAATCATCCCTTTCTGGGTGAAAAATAGACTTTTCGATTAAAAATTCAATTTTTTTCGTAGAAACTTATTTCTTGGTTTAAAATTTATATTTTTATCGTGAAAAGCCAACTAAAATATTTTTTCACAGAAAATTCAACTTTTTTTAAATTTATCTTTTTGATTTATAAATTCATCCGCTTTGGTAGAAATTTCTTTTTTTTAATGAAAATGCAACTTTTTGGTAGAAAATTGTTCTTCTTTGCTTGAGTATTCAACTATTTTATTTGAAAGATTTGGTTGAATCACTTTCTTAAAAAATCATTTTTTTAAGAGATATATTTTTAGTTGAAAATTAATCTCTCTGGTTGAAAAATTAACGATTTTGTTGAAAATTAATCTTCTCAAGTTGAAAATTCAACTACTTGGGTAAAAGTTAGACTGCATTGTTAAAAATGTATTTTTTTTTTATTGAAGACTTACTATGTCTTTAGTTGAAAATTTAACTGTTCAGTGGAAAAGTATTTTTTTTTTTTGGTTCAAAATTAATTTTTGAACTGAGAATGAAACTTCTATTTTTTTAAAATTGAACTTTTTTTAGTTATATTAAAAAATGTAGTTGAATTTTCATCCAAAAAATATTGAAATTGATTTTTCAACACAAAATGTGAATTTTTCTCAAAAGGTAAATTTTCTACGAAATAGTTGAATTTTCAAGAAAAAAGTAGATTTTTGGACCAGATGAATTTTTAACAAATTGATTGAATTTTCAACCGAAAAATTGCATTATTGTCCAAGAAAGGTAAAATTTCTACTAAAGCAGATGAATTTTTAAAGATAAAAGACAAATTTAAAAAAATAGTTGGATTTTCATCCAAAAAACATTTCAATTGATTTTTCAATACCGAAATATGAATTTTTCTCAAAAGGTAAATTTTCTACGAAATAGTGGAATTTTCAAGCAAAAAGATTGACTTCTTAACAAAACTGTTGAATTTTCAAACAAATAATAAAATTAACAACCAAAAATATTGACAGTATTATTGTTATATAAATATTGATAGTATCTATTGAAAATTCACTTCTTTGGTCAAAAATTTAATTGTTTTGTTGAAGATCCACTTTTTTGGTTGAAAATTAATTTTTCAACTGAAAATTTCACTATTCCATTTTTTGTTAAAAATTCATCTTTTTTAGAGAAAAATTCAAGTATCTCTTTTAAAATTAGTTTTTTTTTTCTTTTTGGTAGGAAATTAATCTTTTTGGAAATTTAACTATTCTATTAAACATTTGTTTTTTTGGGAGGAAATTAATTTTTAACTGAAAATTTAACTATTCTAGTTAAAGATTTAACATTTTAATCAAAGCTTTATCTCGAAATTAATCTCTTTGTTTCAAAATTTAACTTTTTTATTGAAAATTCGTTTCTTTGATCGAAAATTCATTTTTAACTGAAAATCTAACTATTCTAGTTGAAGATTCATAATTTTAATTGAAAATTCAAAAAAATTCAAAAATCTTTTCAAGATTCGCGAAGATTTTTGTAGATTTGAAAGTGCCCGGCAAGATTTTGAAACTGCTTTCGAATCAGTTAATTTTGGTATCCCAAAAATCTTGGTTTGATTTACGAAATTCATCTCTTTGTTTAAAAAAGTAACTATTTTATTGAAAATATGTTTTTTTGTTATTCAAAAATTAATTTTTTAAACTGAACAATGAAGTATTCCATTTTTGGTTGAAAATGCAACTATTTGGTAGAAAATCGATATTTTTTAGTTGAAAATTCAACTATTTTTTGAAGCTTCATATATTTTGTGGAAAATTCAGCGTTTTCCAAAAACACCCAATTAGATATTCTGAAAATTTCACATTGTTTAATTCCTTTTTAAAAAACGGAATGATTAATGAGGGATCTTGATAGTATTCAAGGTAGTTCATATAAAAATGAAAGACACTCTTAAGTGAATTTTAATTATGAAGGTATTTCCAATGAATGCGTAATATTTGGACGCCTGGGTAGGGCATACGGTAATCTCGATAACGGTACCACCCAAGGTATGCGTGAAAAAAGAGAATTTTCGAAGAGTTGGGTCAGAACTGAATACTTGTTCTGAACGACCTCACGGAAATTTTATAAAATTTCGCTTAGCGGTATCTTTAACCATCTGACATGCAAAGAGTTGTTTTTACTATGCCTTGTGGTTACGACTACTCGTGAACCTTCGTAATATAATTAAAGGTAGAGAAACATTGCAGCACAGATATGAATTTACTGTTATCTCAAGATAGCTGACCTTATAATTAAATACAAAAAAAATTTTTTTTAATTTCAAATTATCATAATAAAAATTAATTTCTATAAGGAAAATAGAGGATGACAGAAATGGCTGCTTTCACGGCTACATCCAAAAAATATCTAGCGGAAAAATCCACATTTTCGTCGGGGAAAATCATTTTTCCCTATATTTGAGGAGATTTTCCTAGAAGTTCTTATAATTCACTAAAAAATTGGGGGAAATTTCCTAACATTTAGGAAATTAGGTGATCCTTCAATTTTTGGGGAAATTTCCCTAAACTAAAACTCAAAGATTTCTCTTCATCATTTTTTTTTCTTGTTAGAACGCAATAAATGATTTGCATGTTACATGCAAAAAGAATTTATTGATTGTTTGTAATTCAATTTTTTTGCAGTGCTTTGCTTTTAATAAGTTTTAATAATAAAAGTTTTTTTAATAATCAGTTAAGAGTAGTATAATAATAATTATACTATGCATCACGATACAGTTCAGATTTCGCTACCGTCTTCATTTGAATCTTGCTGCTGTGAGCTGCTAGTTCAGGAGAAAGTCCGCCAGGGCGCAACATGCCGCTTCTCTCGCAACAGAAATGACACTTCGAGTGTTTAATAGAGCAGGAATTTTCCCTACACAAATTTCGGAAAAATTCTCGAAGTTCAAAGTATTATTGAACAATAGTAAGGAATATTCCCTTCATTTTCATGGGGAGAATTCACCACTTTTTGGTTAATATTCAAACAAATTTTAGGGAGACTTCCCTAAATAATGAATATCAATATTCACAAAGATTTAAGGAGAATTCCATAAATTTGGGGAACTTTTTGCTGCAGAAAGTTCGGGAATATTCCCGAAGTTTTACGTATTAATACACAATAGCATAGGAAATTTTCTCCATTAAATCTTTGGGGAAATTCAACACTTTTTGGTTAATATTCCACAAGAATGTTTGGGGAATTTTCCCTAATAAACTTTGGGGAAAATTCCACAAAATGTGTGGAATTTAGCGTCAATACAATTTTGGGGGAAATTTCCCAAGAAAATGTTTACAGTGTATTTTGTTGGAAATTCGTCTTTTTTGGAAGAAAACTTACCTTGCTGGATCAAAATTGATCTTTTTGCTTAAAAATTCAACCTGGTTGAAGGTTTAACTCTTTTTTTTTATTTTTTTTTGAGATTTGATCATTTTAGGTATTTTCCGATAGAAAATTGATTTTATTAATCAAAAGTTCAACTATTTCAGTTAAAGTTTCAGCATTTTACTTAACAATTCACATTTTCCGGTATTTTGATTGAAAATTAATCTCTTTGGTTCAAAGTTTAACTATTATCTTCAAAATACATATTTGTTAGTTACAAAATTTAACTATTTTTTATGAAATTCGTTTCTTTTTGTAAAAATTTCATTTTCTTCAGTTAAAAATGCAACTGGTTGAAAAATAATCTTTTTTTGTTTGGTCGAGGATTCGAATATTTTATGAAAAATTCACTCTTTGGTTGAAAATACATTTTTTTAAATGGAAATTTAATAGTTAAATTTTTAGTTGAAAATTTACCTTTCTTAGTTGAAAAATCGTGTATTTTGTAAAAAATTCTTATTTTTTGGTGAAAAATTATCTTTTTTAGACGAAATTTATGTTTTTTGTTAAAATTTCATCTTTTTGACTGAAAATTTCATGAATTGGTCGAATGTTAAATGCATATGATAAAAATGCAGTTTTCTCGTTGAAAATAATTTTTTTCTGAGAACTGAACTATTTTATTTGTTGTTGGAAATTTATCTTTTTTAGTTAGTTGAATTCTTCTTTCAAAATCCATTTTTTGGTCAAAGATTCATAATTTTTATGAAAAATTCATCTGCTTGGTTCAAAATTTAACTATTTTTTTGAAAATTCTTTTTTTCATTAATTTTTTTAACTGAAAATTTGATAACTTTTTTTTTAAATTCATATTTTCAGGTCAAAAAATTTAACTTTTTTGTATAAAATTCGTTTCTTTTGGAAAAAGCTTAATCTTTTTTAGTTAAAGATGCAACTGGTTGAAAAATAATCCTTTTTTTTTTGGTTGAGGATTCAAATGTAAGATTCTTCATTTTTATTGGAAATTTATTTCTTTGTTGAAAATTCTTTTTTTTATTTGGAAAAAAATTGTTTAAATTGAAGATATATCTTTATTTACTCAAAAATTCATGTTTTTTGATGAAAATTCTTTTTTTTTTTTTTTTGAAATACACTTTTTTTGTTTTTAAATGGAAACATTTTTTGGAGAAAATATCAATTATTTGAATAAAAATTCAACTATTTGTTTTAAAATTGAATTTTTTGTTGAATATTCATATTTTCTAGTTGAAAATTAAACAATTTTGTTTGAAATTCGTCTCCTCTGAGACGAAAATAAATTTTTGTCAAAAAAGAAGACGAATTTTCAACAAAATACCTGAATTTTCAACCAAATACTTGTATATTTAAACTAAAAAAGATACATTTTCAACAAAAAAAAATGAATTTCGCACAAGGGAGTTCCACTCTCAAACTAGTAGTTGAATTTTCATTTTAAAAAAATACTCAATTAAAAATGTACTAGTTGACATTTTAATCAAAAATATTTAAATTTTAAATCAAAAACAGTTTAATCAAACTAAATAGTTTAATTTTCAACTTAGAAATACATATAATTTTTTTAAATAGTTGAATTTTTAACTAAGAAAGACAATTTTTCAACGAAAAATGAAATAGCTCAACTACCTTGAAAAAAATTAATGTTTAAACAAGCAAAGAAAAAATTTTAAGAAATATTTAAACTTTTCAATCAAAGAGGTGAATTTTCAAATAAAAAGATGAATCTTCAACTAAAATGATGAATCTTCAACTGGAATAGTTCAATTTTCAGTTTAAAAAATTGTTTAAAAAACGAATATTCATCTCTGGAAATTAATTTCTTTTTCTAAAAGTGTCTCTCGAAATTATATTTCTTACCATCCAAAAGTATTTTTGTAGATTTACGTAATTCAAGTATCCATCAAAATTGTAAGATTTTTTATAAAAAAATGTAGTGCATTTCTTCGAAAAATTCGTGACAGGCAATTTATCTTGAGAATCGGGTCATTCTGATGCGCAATTTGCTGATCGAATAAAAAATCCGAAATCTGCATAAAAGCGTTGCATATCGTTTTGATCCAATTTCGGGACATAAGTGATCAACTGATGGTTTCTGTAGCCCAAAACTGAAAGGAATTAAAATTAATCAGGAATATTTTTTTGATTACAGAGCGACTATT
The DNA here is from genome assembly GCA_932178445.1 of Andricus quercusramuli. Taxonomy (NCBI): domain Eukaryota; kingdom Metazoa; phylum Arthropoda; class Insecta; order Hymenoptera; family Cynipidae; genus Andricus; species Andricus quercusramuli. Next base: position 28,747 of record CAKNXH010084137.1, read on the forward strand.
TTCTTCCGCCGAGATCAGCATGGTCGAGAGTGCCTCCACAAACTTCGAAAAAGAAGAAAAACAATGCATCATGGAAAGTTGGAAACACTATGCTAATTATAATAGGCATGCTAGTTTTTACTGCCGTTTTAGCAATAGGAGGTCTAGCTCTATGGATGGGAGGTTCGTTGACAAAAACTTAAATCTTTCCTCAAAATTAAATTTTTTCTTCCATTCACTATTCTACTTCATATTTTTGTTTCAGCTTTCAGGACAGACTCAAAAACTGGTGAGTGTTCTTATCGAAATCTTTGCGAAACAAAATATCCATTCCCATCCAAAAATTAAATTGCAAAATTATATTTTTCAGCCATTATAGGTTTTACCTGCAGCTTCAGGGTAGTAAAAGGGGAAAAATATAACCCTATGTTAAAGCTCAATACTAGTATGGTATTCAGGGATAAAGAGCGTAAATATAAAAATATTGTGAGTCAAAACCATTCTAAATTCTCCATATTCATCAAAACACAAGAATCTAATTTAAATTTTTTATTGCAGGTTGAAAATCTTTTTAGAAATAGTGTCATTGGACCTTCCTATAAACACTCAGTGATTGACAAATTCGAAAATGGAACTTTGAAAGTCTTCTTCAGACTCTATCTAGACAGGAGGAAGATTCCAAGAACAATCACAAACATAGAAGACATGATAGAAGAAATCATCATCAAAGAGACTTACTCAATCACATCCCTTTTCAAAGAAATGGAACTTGATTTGACGAGTGTCACAGCAAAAAGTAATTATCCGTTTCCAAATTTTAAAAAATTTGAAATCAAAGATTACTGAAGTCTTCTTATTTCTAGGGATAAATCCAGACGCAAATTCCAGTCAAAAATCTAGTTCAGCAAGTCAACAACGGAACGCGATGATAACCAAAAACGGAATTTTGAGACCGAACAAAAACAGTTCACTTCTCACAAATACAAAACCTAAACGACCAACCAAAATGGAACCCAATGAGCCAGACATTGATTTTAATAATGTTCCGACTATTCAAGGAACTTACAAAGCAACCAAACTAATTCCGGCCCCAAATTCTACAACCGTGAAAACAAATTCCAATGATTTAAAGGAAAGTTCTACCTCTCCTAACATCGAAGAATCAACAAAAATGAAACCAACAACCATAGCAGACACAACGACAGAAGCAGCAAATCAAAAAACGAGTGCAGTGACTCCTGAAACTGAATCTAAGAGAACAACAGTTCCAAGTCTTTCAACGACCGATCATAAATTAGAAGAAATTCACAAAGATTTTATTAAACCAGATTTTGAAAACTCACCCTGGAAGCCTATTATTCCAACATTCGTCAATACTGATTTAAAACTCTTGCCTGAAAGAATAAATCCCTCATTAACTTCTCAATTTGATCTTGAGCCAACCAGGATGACAAATCAATTTAATGAAAACCTCAGGGATAAGGAATTAATTCAAGACGAGGAATTAATTTTAGGCACTCCAATTTCTGAAGTGAAACCACCAGATTTCTTCTTAAATATCAATCAGTCGCAAGTTTACAGACCTAATAATGAGGATCCTCCTGGAATGAGTACTTTTGATACAGAAGAAACGGACTTTCCCCATGATAGGATTGTTCCTCAAGAAATGGTCAATTTCAGAGTGAACGGTAAATTCAAAAACAAACTACCAGCCTTTCAAGAAAATGCTACAGAGAAAGAATACTTAAACCCTGAAATTGAAGTTTCTGGGCATGTCCCACCAGACACTTACGAAGTTCGTCTGAAAACATCGCCAGAATCTGTGAAGGATATCGAAAAGGGTCAAGTGGGCGTGATTCATCCTCTGGAAAATTCAGAAATTTCTCCAGTTTTTATGGACAAAAAGCCAGTGAGTAGATTGGATGATGCGAGCTATTTAGGAACGAAGCCTCCAACTGATTCTGATTTTGAAACTTCCCCCTTGCCAATCTTGCTGATTGGAGACTCTGATGAAAACCCGGTTTCCGATTTTGAGGATTTGCCTATCAGAATTTCAGGTGTTGGGATTGCAGAGCCTGTTTCGGATTTTGAAATTGATCTCGAAGCGAGGAATAAATTTTCAGATGTATCAGCGATCAGTGATGATGAGGATGTGGCGGAAAAGAGAGTCGACCAGGTTCTCCAACAACCGATTTATACTAGCTATAGAACTCCGGATTTAAATGGTGGGGCGAGACCCAGTTTGGTTGAAAATCCTGGCACTTTGAAACCCTTCAGACACACGATTCCTGTTGATAAAATCACTTCTGCTTTGGATGGTGATGTCATGAAAGAAGCTGAAAGTGCTGGCAATAAGACTGAAATGAATATAAAAGAGAGTGGAAGTGAGATCAAAGAAGATGTAAGTGCAATAAAAGAAAATGAGAGTGAGATTAAAGACAGTGGAACTGAGATCAAAGAGAATAAAAGTCATCAAGCTGGGGTTGCTTCTATAGCTTCTATTGAATTTGAACCATCTGATAATAGAAGTATGGACACCAAGCATATCCTAATTGCCAACTCCCCTGATCCGAAAATTAAAAAACAAAATAATACTAGAAGTGAACCTTTGCCTAATATGGAAAGAATTGTTGAGTTTGAGACCTTTGTTCAAGCTAGTGATGCTGATAGTCTTTTCAGAGTAAACTTGCCCACTAAGGATTCCAAGATCGAGTTAACTGAACTCCCAGTCTCAGAAATACCATCAGTTTCAGAGAAGCCCTCAAAAGCTGATTCATTAAAAACCAATGTAGATGAACTACCGTCTGGATTAGAAACTTCGACTGCTGCAGAATCAACAACAAATAAATTCACAAGTTCAAGGAATTCAACCTTCGTAGAGATTGATACATTTAAACACGTTCCAGGAGAAAGTTCTATTCAAGGTCAAGGTGAAGTAGAAGTCGGCACTCTAGAAGAAGAACCTTCTTTGTGGTTTTTAGGAAACGAAACATCATCGGCAACACCAGAAATAAAGAAGAAAACCTATAATGACACTTTGAGAGCTAATGTTGTAGTAAATTTGGTAACTTTAGCACCAGCTAAAAGCAACACTGGCATCAGACCCATTCGACCCAGGCCTAAAAATGACAAGGAAAAATCCACTAGACTTTTAGACAAAACTTCAACTTCGAGTCAAAAGCCTGTTGATCTGGATGAAGCTACTTTACTAGATAGGCTCTTTAATTTACCAACAGATAAGGAAATCAAAAGAGAGTTCGTTAATCTTGAAAATGGGACAAAAATAGAGAAACCAGTCAAACATGAAAATGGTAGTGTGGAGCAGATTATTGAAGTCGTTACTTCAATCAGTACGAAAGTATCATCTAGTATTCAGAACAATCCTGTTACTTTGAAGCTTGTTGTTTCGAATTCGTCCAATCCCAAAGAAGCACAAAATCCGGGAATTCCGAGTCCAGAGTCTGGGATTAAAAAACCAGAATTTGGAGAAACTAGAGCCTTTAGAGATGGAGATAAATTAAAGGAAGATATGTTTTCTTGGCCTGATGATTCTCCTGAATTAAAATCCATGCAGACCTCGGATAGGAAAACTTCTGCTGCAGAGGAAAGCCAACTTCTGTTGGACCAGTTGAAGAAATTCGCTGATGTGAGAACCGGAAATGATCAAGTTACTTCGAAACCAAGTAAAAAATTCCAACAGGAAAGTATTCCGAATTCTCATCTGGATAATTTGAAGTCTCAGACTTACCAGGTGCACCCAAATGTGGATGATTTAAAGAAAATTGCTGCTGTTACTACCGGGAATGAAACTCTTTTGAAGAATTCTTCTTCGCCATTTTCTTTCAGTAGGGATGGAGTTGAGATTCTGACAAAAGTTTTGACGAAAGTGGATGATCGAACTGATAAAAAGATATCTACAACTGAAGAGAATGTTCTTCAGAGCACTGGTAAGTCTTCTCAAGGAATGCTCTTGAAAAATGATCTAAAGCGATTTTTTTTATTTGTAGCAACTGGTTTTACAACCCACTTTCATAGTCTATAATTATACTCGTAATCCCGCTTTATATTTTTGCATTAAACTTCTTATACTGTGGGAAATTCAGGAACAGTCTTACGACTCTTAAGCTTGAGGGCGTGGTTCAACATTATTCTCTGGCACACTTTTGTTAAAATTGAGTTAACGAAGTAGTCCAAGTTCAAAAAATGACCCAACACTTTTTAGAAGACTCATTATATAGAAAAAATTAAGAAATTAGAAAAAAAATTGTCTGTTTTGCAGAAAAATGTACAGGATTCCGATGCAGTGATGGAAAATGTTTGCCATTTGGGGCTCGTTGTAACATGTTAGGAGAGTGTCCAAATTCGGAAGACGAGGCCAATTGTACTTGTGCAGATTTTTTGAAGGCTCAACTTTTGCATCAAAAAATTTGTGATGGTGTAGCCGACTGCTGGGATTACTCTGATGAAAATAATTGTGGTAAAATTTAAATCGAATACAAATCCAAATAACAGACTTCACAGCCCAAAATTTGCAAATTTTCAAGTGAAAAAATAGAATTTGTAAAAAAAGTTGACTTTTCAATCAAGAAAGATTTTTGAGTCAGGAATTTAAAAACATTCAACCAACTTATTGAATTTTCTACAAGGTAGTTGAAATTTCAATCACTTAAATATGAATTTTCAACAACAAACTTAATTTTCAACCGAATAGATTAAAGTTTATATCAAATTTTTTAATTTTCAAGAAAAAAATACGAATTTTCTACAAACGGATTCCCAAAAAAATATTTGTTTTCAAAACTTTTGAAATTTCAAGCTAGAAAGTTAAATTTTCTATAAAGAATAGAATTTTTAATCCGAAGATAGGAATTTCAAACTGAAAAGTTAATTTTCAACCAAATAAATGAGTTTTTAACGAAATAGTTGTACAAAAGAGATGAATTTTCAACCCAAAAAGGTGAACTTTCTGAAAAACAGTTGAATTTTTAACCAAATAGTTAAATTGTCTGAAAAATAGTTGAATTTCTTATCTAAATAGTAAACTTTTCAACTGAAAAAAAAAACAGATTTTCAACCAAAAATAAAATAGTTATATTTTCAGTAATAAAATTAATTAAAAAATTTTTTTTAACCAAATAGGTGAATCTTCTTCTCATTCAAGAAAGATTTTTATTGAAAATAAAAAACAGTTAAAATCAACTTTAAAAAAATTCTATACGAAACAGTTGAATTTTCAACATAAAAATATGAATTTTTAACATAAAAGCTTAACATAAAATTTAACATAAATAGTTGAGTTTTCAACAAAATAGTTGAATATTGGACCACATAAAGGTAGCTTGTCATCTAAAATAAAATAGGGAAATTTTCAGTAAGAATATTAATTGCAAAAAGAAATTCCAACCAAATAGATAAGGCTTCTTGTTTAACCGAGAAATATTTTTATGTTGAATAAAAAAAAATTGATGTCAACTAAAAAAAAAATGAATATTCAACATAAAAAAAGGATTTTCCAACCAAATAAATAGTTGAATTTTCTACCCAGCTGTCTAAATTTCGAGACAAAAAGACGAATGTTATAAAAAAATATTAATTTTTATTTTAAGCAAATAATTTAACCGTCAACCAAAACAGATTTTTTTCAACCAACCAGGTGAATTTGCAAGCAAAAAGGATGAATTCTTTTTTAAAAAAATTACAACTAAGAAAGATTTTTCAGTGAAGAAAGAAAAAAATGAACAAAATTGTAAAATTTTCAAGCCAAAAATGCCAATTTTCTGCAAGAAAGTTTATTCTTAACAAAAATAGTTGAATTTTAAACTGAAGAAATGAATCTTGAAGCAAAAAAATGGCTTTTTACAAAGTAATGCAACTTTCAACCAAGTGACCGAAAAAAATGACTACTTAACGAAAAATGTAATAGTTGTTATTTCAACCATAAAAAAATTTAGTTTAAAAAAAGGGTTGAATCCTACCAAAAAAGACGAATTTCTAACAAAATAATTGAAAAGTTTTCGTTTTTGAAAAAGATTAAATTTCTTCCATGATATGAATTTTTAAACCAAACTTCTTACAAAGTAATGCAATTTTCAGCTAGGCAGTTCAATTCTCATCTAAAATTATGACTTTTCTGCCAAAGATTTGTCCGATCAATTTTTTCATTTTCTGAAAAACTAAAATTTTACATAATAAGGAAGTGAAACTTTTTACTTCTAGAATTTTTTTTGCCAAACGTTCCTTCTTAATAAAAAAAAAACGAAATAATGAAAAAAAGTTTCTCTCTAATTTAATTAACTTTCAAAACGATGCCTAGGAAATCATGAAAAACTTAACAATCGCTTATTGTTTAATAATATTTAATTGTAAAATGAGGTCAATCAATAATTTTTTTTCTTCGTTTCGCTGGTAAAAAGTATCTAGGTAACTTCGACTTTTAAACAATGTCCAGTGAGTTATTTTTTCAGCAATATTGAATGAAGTTCTTTGGAAATTTTCATATAGAATTGCTGAAAAATTACTGAGATATTCAGATTTGGAAAAAGTGCTCGACGTCTGCCTGCGCTGTTAGCTAATGCGTCGCGAGGACTGATCTGTCAGGCAGCGTTCTCGAAGTTCAGTATGCGCGGGCAGACGTCGAGTACTTTTTCTCAATCTGAATATCTCAGTAAATTTTTAACGGATAGATATGAGGTTTCTCAAAAAACTTCATTCAACATTGCTTTTACCGGCGATTGTTAACTTTTTCATGATTTCCTAGGCATCGCTAGAGTATTTTCAATGCGTCCAACAAATATGAACTCATTCCAATAATATTTGGTCGAGTTAGATCGATTTAAGTTTTAAAACTGAATTAAATCAGGGAGCAACTTTTTTCAATATTTCGTTCTTATTATTGAAAATAATCTTTTCGCAAAAAAAATTCTGAAAGGAAAAAGTTTCATTGCCTTATTCTCTAGAATTCTACATTTTCAAAAAATTGATTCTGAAAATTGTCTTTCTTTGAAAAGATCGGACAATACTTTCACGCATTTTCGAGCGTCGGGCTGGTTATTGCACCCGGCTGCTCAATCGTGAAGTCTAAAATAAAATCCCTGCTAAAAGAAATTATGTGAATCTTTTTTATTTGTTCCATTAACTTTTTCAGAGTGGTGCAAAGAAGGACAATTCGTTTGTGGAAACAGTAGATTCTGCATCGACCAAAATAAAGTTTGCGATGGTACCCGAGATTGTCCAGCAGGTGAAGACGAGAAAAAATGTGCTGCCTTGATAGATGGCAGCGTGGACCAATATTTCGAGAAGAAAAAAATTCCCCAACCTTTCCTCCACTCAGGAAAGAATGGGAATCCTGAAGGATTATTAGTTGAAGATGAACCAAAGATTATTGAAAGACCCTCTGATGACGATCAGTTGGCAGTCGAATCTTCTCTTCTCGATACAACTACTCCCGAGAGTGAGGAAAAAATCCGAGCAGAAAAGCTGGTGAATTTTAAGGATGGTGCTAACTTTACTGAATCGGAGGATAAAGATTTCAAAGATGTTGTTTCTGGGAGAGAAATAGCTTCGAACTCTAAAACCAGTCTCATATCTGGAAACTCCTTTCAGACGAGTACAAAGGGTGGAACTTCTTTTATCAAAAATAGCATTCATCGGGAAGTAAATAGCTACAATGACAGGGGATTTTTGCATGTTAGGAAAAATGGAAAGTGGGGAAAACTTTGCCTGAATGGGGTGAATAGTTTACTCGAGGAGAGACAGACAATGTGGACCGTTGAAGATTTGGGAAGAGCTGTCTGCAAGGCGATTACTTATCAGTGAGTTTAAAAAAAATCTGTTCGAAAAAATCTTTTTAAGGAAATTGTTAAAAAAAACTATGTCACACTAGAAAGTTGACTTTTAAACCCCGAAGAATGAATCTTCAACCAAGAAAGATGATTTTTCAGAAGACTGTTGAATTTTTACCCGAATACTTCTCTACCAAAGAATTTTCGAAAAAGGACATAATAACAGAATAGTTGCATTTTCAACAAATAACTTTTCTACAAAAATAGATGAATTATTAATCCAAAAAAGATGAATTTTCAATCTAATAATTGAATTTTCAACAACAAAATTAATTATTAACAAAATAGTTGAATTTTTAAGCAACAAAGATGAATTTTCAACAAGGAATTAACATTTTTTAACAAAAAAAAAGACTTATTAACGAAATAGTTTAATTTATAACCAAGCAAAGCTGAAAACGTAATATATAGTTTATATTTAATGAAAAAGACTAATAAACTATATATAACTTTTTCACCTGGGAATAGGTGAATTTCTATCCTATGAATACGAATTTTCAACTAGATGGTCAAATTTTCAAATAAAAAGATGAAGTTTTCATTTCCAAAAAGAAAAATTTTCAATCAAAAAAATCTTCAACAGATCTGTTGAATTCTGGGAACAAAAAAAAGGACTCATCAGCAAAATAGATGGATTTTCAAACAAAAAAGATGAATTTTCAACTAAAAAGTTTAATTTAAAAAAAAATGATTTCTCAGCCAAAGAGTTTCATATACAGCCAAATCAAACAAAGGAATGAACTTTTAACAAAATAGTTTTTCGAAAAAAAAAAAATCAAATGGTCGAATCTTCAAGCTGAAAAGATGAATTTTTTATAAGAAGGTTGAATTTTCTACCAAAAAAAAAAAAGACGAACTCTCCATAAAAAAAAATTGTATTCCAAACAGACGAATTTTCAACACAGCAGTTGAATTTTCCAACAAAAAAATGACTTATCAACAAAATAGTTGCATCTTCAATAAAATAATTAAATTTCCAACAAAATAGTTCAATTTTCAACAAACAAAGAAAAATCTATCAACGAAATGGTTTAACTCACAAAAAATTAGTTGAATATTCAACCAAAAAAAGTTACATTTGCAATCAAATTGTTGAACTTTCAAGCTAAAAAGACGCATTTTTTAGAAGACAGTTGAATTTTCTTTCATTCCAAAAGGACGAACTTGCCATCCAAAATGTAGAATTTTAAAAAAAGTTGTTGAATTTTTCAACAAGATTATTAAGTTTTTATCAAAAGAGTTAAAATTTTAACACAATGATTAAATTGTCAATGAAACAGTTGATTTTCAACTGGAATAACCAATTTTTAATGAAAAAAGGTGAATTGTCAGCCGGGAATGATTTTTTTGTCAATAGAGAAGAAAAAAAAATGAAACCAAATTATTTAATTTTCGAACCGAAAAGACAAATTTTCTACGTGGCAGTAAAATTTTCAACCAAAAAGTTAATTTTTAGCGAAATAGTTCATTTTCAAGCAAATAGTTGAATTTTTTGAGAAAATATTAGAATCTTTGACTGAAAAAGACGAATCTTCAACAAAAAAGCTGAATTTTGAAGCGAGATAGACTAATTTTTAACAAAAAGTTAGTTTACAATTAAATAGTTGAATTTTGAACTAAAAACGATCAATTAAAAAAAATGGAATAATTAAATTGTCAATTAAAAAAAATTGATTTTCATCAGAAAAGGAAAGAATTTCCAACAAAATAGTTAAAACTTCAACCAATAAAATGAAGGTTTAACAAACTAGTTAAATTGTCAACCAAATAGTTGAATTTCAATCTAAAAACGATCAATTTTTAACAAAAAAGGGAATAATTAACTTTGCATTTAAAAAAATAGATTTTCTAAAAAAAAAAGAATTTTCAACAAAATAGTTAAATTTTCAGTCAAAGAGCTTCAGCTTATAAAATGAGTTTTTGACAAAGAAGTTTAACTTTCATCGAATTAGTTGAATATTGAATCATTAAGATTAATTTTCTACCAAAGAAGACTTTACAACAAAACACATACATTTTCAACTGAATTGTTTAATAATTAACTAAAATTGATCTATTTTCAAACCAATAATGGAATAATTAAGTTTTCAGTCGACAAAATTATTTTCAATAAAAAAAGAATGAATTTTCACCAAAATAGTTAAATCTTCAACCAATAAAATAAATGATTAAATGAGTAATTCCATTTTCAATTAATTAATTGAATTTTCGACCAAAGAAGATGAATTTTCAATGAGAAATGAAATTGTCCAATTTTCAACTAACAGCGATCTTTTTTCAACCAAAAATAGAATAATTCAATTTTTATTAAAAAGAAATTAATCTTCATTAAAAAAAACGAGTTTTCAAAAATAGTTCCACTTTCAACCAAATTAGCAGAAAATTTTGAACCGGAAGATATGAATTCTGAACCAAAAATATAGTAGTAGACTTTTCTATTAAAAAGAATGAGCTTTCAATGAAAAATAGTTGCAAATAGTTGCAGTTTTTTTAAAATAAAAAAAATAAATAAAAAGGGAAAGTTTTTTTTAAGCAGGGAAAATAGAGGCATTATAAAAAAATGTTAAGAAAGGGAATAGGGGAAAGAGTTTGAAGTCTGTATTTAGATGCTTTACTTGTAAAATAAAATCACTAATTTTGATTTTTTCAAGAATTTCAAAAAATTGTTATTCACATTTATATTTTCCGTATCATAAACCCTATTACCTCCCCCCTGAAAGTGTGACCTAGTTTTGGAAAAATCCCTTTGAAGACTTTTTGTTCTAATACCTTAGAAGACGAGCTATCTAAATTCAGAAAAAGAATCAAATCGCTCTCTTGGATGATGTTTTGCTGAAACTAAAATATTTTTTATTATGTTTCAGGGATTACGAAAGGGTAGAAAAAGTTAAAGAAGATTTGTCTCTCATGGATGGGCATTATTTCAGTCTATCATTTAACGATAAGATATCAGACAGGCCCAGCTTAACTTTTAAACCCACGGATTGCCCCACTGGAGAAGTTCTCAAGGTGAAATGCAAAAATCTGGAGTGTGGAATTAGGACTCAAGTTCAATCCCAAGCAAGGTACTAAAAAAAATTAATTTTTTTATCTCAGGATTGGAAATTTGATAGAACAAGTCTGTCATTTTTATAAAGTCCGATTGGCTGAATGGAAAAGCAATAAAAATTAAGTAATTAAAACTAATACTTGAATTTTAACCGTGAAGAAGAATTTTTAAACAAGGAGATCAACTTTTGAGGAGAAAGATAATTTTCTACAAAAAAAATAGATTTTTAACGAAATAGTTGAATTTTTAGCTTGAAGAATAATTTCTTT